>JAHIAM010000173.1:0-25379 GCA_021605205.1 Aegilops longissima | reverse complement strand
GTGGCCCGTCCGTGGGTCCTCGCTGTCGTGTGGAGGAATAATTATTTTCCGCAGAATAAGGAGTCACTTCCTTGCGGTCTGCCAGGCACGAAGCCTGCCACCTTCCACGCAAAGATTCTTCCGATGGAATTCGGTCGTTGACCACATTGACCACGCCGCGCCGAGAGCACCACAGCGGTGGACGACGGTGAGGCCTAGGAAGGGGACGACGCAGAGCCGGGAAGACGCGACAAAGGATGCCCACGCTGGAGAGGAGTACGAGGGTTCACTGGTTGGCTGCGCTGCCGCCGCAGTAATAACAGGGGTGTGGGTGGAGTGGAGGAGGGATGGCCTGGCCAGCGGTGGAGTAGTATGGAGGAGGCTCCAAGGGCAGCACACCGCCACGGAGGCAGGAGCAAAGCGGCACGACCGGCACTGCTTGGGCGGCTAGAGCAAGATGCCTAGAGGTTGAAGAAGCACTACACCGCTGGATGGACATCGACGGGTCAATGAGCTAGAATCGCAGATATTGACTAAGTTGACAAAGCCCTTCGCCTCTCGCCAACTTAGTAGGCCCACTATACTAGGTCCCATGCAGCGTGGGGAGTATTCTTTTTTTGGGCGTAATAAGGAGGCACTTCCGCGTATGGAAGATATAGCTGGTGTGTCCGAGCTGTCGCGGCGGTAACGTTTTTTTGCGAAATACAGAGGCCCTTTCGGTGGGTCCTGATGTTAGGTGGAGGAATCATTATTTTGCACGTAATAAGGAGGCATTTTTCGCGGCGTCGGGACCCAGCTGTCGCCTCTCCACGATAGTCCACTTCAGATGCATGTCGGTCGCTGACCACGCTGACCACGCCACGCCGAGAGCACCTGTGGCGGTGGACGGCGGCGAGGCCTAGGAAGGGAACGACACGGAGGCAGTGGAAGAATCGGCAGCTTGTTTCCCACGCCAAGGGGAGTACGAGGTACGAGGGTTTATCGTTCGCCTCGCCGTCGCCGGAGAATAACCACAATGTGTGGACCGTGGGTGAGTAGAGGATGACTAGGCCAGCGATGGGAGTACAAAGGTGGTGAGGCTCGCGCAGGTAGCACAGCCGACACAGGGAGGAGGGAGCAGCAGTCTCCACCGGGCGCTTGTTTGAGCGGTTGGAGCAGAAGAGCAGAGATTGAAGAAGACGACGGCCGCTGGATGGACATCCAACAAAGATACATGCCATCTGTGGAAAGCCTCAAATCAGGAAAACAGCATACAACCCATCTGCCATTATTTCAAATAGTTTACAGCCCATTTGCTAATTCTTACGGGTTTTTTTGGAGCCCATATTCTTTTTGTTAGCATTACAGCCCATATTGTGGCCACGGTTAAAAAATTATACGAAATTTTGCATATGTCAATGCGGTCCGAACTATTTTTAATCCCAAATTCGAGTCACATTCAGACTGATTTTAAAAATAAATGTATATCAATATAAAATCCAATAAATTGTCCACGCATAAAAATCAATGCAATTTAAAATCTCAAATGAAAAAAGATATTTGAAACTAATTGCCGTTTGATGTGTTTTAAAATGTACAACCCATTTCTCATTATCGATAGGCTATTTTCTCGCCAAATTAATGAAGCTCTCCTCAACTTGAAAGATTTGCAGCCCAACAGCCCCGATAAAGTTACTTACTTGACAAATCACAAAAAACTGGGCTAGCCATTTTCAAAAAAGAAAAAAACTATTGGGCTGGTCTGTGGTAAACATAAAAGAAAAGGCTGTCTAGACAGCCAGAGTGTCCCGCACAGCCCAGCTTGACACCCCGCTTGCCTCAAAAACAAATTAGATAAATGCCACTCCAATTATGGCGATTCATAAAATGCCACCGCATTTCCAAACTTTGAAAAATGCCATCGCAATTTTTGCAAACTTTGAAAACGCCAACGTAGTTTGCAAACTTTGAAAACGCCACCTGCACTTCAAAAATGCCACTAGAAATGGCATGAAATGGCATTTTTCAAAGTTTGGAAATTGCAGTGGCATTTCTGAGGCATTTATCAAATTAACCCAAAACAAAATAACTAGGCGAGCTGTCGGGTCCCTCGTGTCACCGCCACAGTAATTCTCTCGCTTATTGACTACGCTGACAATGGCATGGGACCCAGATGTCGAAATCCACTAGGAGGAGCCATTTTTATTGGCTTGAAATAAGGAGGCACTTGCTTGTGTACTTCCATGACCTTGGCGGTCCCTCGTTGTCATCCTCTCCACGCATAATCATCTCCCGATTGTGTACGCCAACTTGCTAGGCCCACAAGTCAGCCTCTAAACCCGTGGAGGACAAATACAACCCATTTAAAAAATAACAGCCCATTCCATACGCTCAAACGGAAAGTTCAACATTCTGAGCAAAGTAACAGTGTCCGATCCACATAGAGTAATCGAACTTCCACGCTGACAACCATCATAGCCAAGTTAACTATCTACTCCCACCAGACAAGTACTAACTTACTCTTAGCTAACTAGACGATGCCGCCGCCATCCGTGGTACACGCTAAACGCCGAGCGGCCTCGCGGGCTCGGCCCGACTTGCCAGAGGTGATATAGGGCGTGCGTTGCTGCCGCTGGCCTTTTCCATGCCGGGCGTGGTCCACCGAAGCTGCTTCCAAGCGGAAACCCACTTGACGAGCTGGTAGTAAAATCGGCATCGCGAACGCAGTGTGTGCCCGACAGCCTCTGTGGCTATTTGTCGGCGCCGCCTCCATGTAGTCAGCCCAGCTTATGGCGCTCGCCGCGACTCAGAGTGCCGCAGCGCTGCTGCTCCATGTCCTACCGGCGGCGCAATCGGCGATACGCTGCTCCTCCGCCAGAGGTCGCGCCCAACAACTCCTGCCCTCCGCCATGCGGTCGCGCCCAACAACTCCTCGATCCGCGATTGCCATCTAAAGACAGATAGAATGCCTCCTCCGCTCCGCCTTCCGTGAAAAACCAACACTAGTTCCGCGGTGACCGCCCGGTGCCGCCTACCGCGACGGGCGGGGCATGGCGGACGTGGCGAGCGACGCCGGGCCGGTGGGGGCTTATGAGGATATGGCGAAGGGTCACGGTGGCACCGGAGAAGGCCGGAAACAGTACTTATAGGGGAAGGTAGCGCGACGGTCATCGGAATTCAATGCATAATGGCTTAGCGCCAGCTTGCCGTGGAAAACTAGGGAAACTGAAATTATGATCGTCATCCCGCCCCGCTCTGGTCGCACACCGCATGGCGGTCAAACGAAAGTGCACTCAATCATCTCCTCCTTGTCAATAATGATTTCACGGATTTAAAAGCCCGCAACAATTAAAGCGATATTTTTCCGCATCGCTAGCTGCCTTAATTACGGCCGCTGCATGCAGCACTCGTAATCGCCGCAGCAAGACGCTAAGCAGCATGCAACGAAGTCGCAGCCGAGGCACGCATGCAGCCACTTAAATCGCTGGAATTAATTAGGCTTAAACTTCTGCATGCCGTTAATTATTGCCATGCCTTGGTCTTGCTGCTTTGCTCACGGACTAATAAACCCGACGGAGGGAGTACCTTGTTGGTGAGAGGTTTGAATTAAGCCCCGCAAACCGGAAAGGAGGTACTAGTACGCAGTGATCCGCTATTTATTCATGTAGGATCGAGTAGGTCGCTTCTGAATTGAGCCCTCGCAAACCGGAAAGGAGGTAGTACGTATGGCGATCCGCTATTTATCCGTAGGATCGAGTAGTGTAGCTTGTCAGTTTTTTCAGAGGTAGGCATTTTTATCCGTAGGATCGAGTAGTGTAGCTTGTCGCTTTTCAGAGGTAGGCATTTTATTCAAAAACTGCCACTTCGCATCTTGCGTCAGTAAATAAAACTGCTTGCATCTTAGGCGCAAATAAAACTGCCAGAGCGCATTTGTAGGCTAGCTAGTGATCGATCAAGAATTTGTAAACACCGAGCTTAACAGAAATAAGTAATCTGTTAATGCATCTCAATGATTCACGATCATATACAAATATGTAGCTCCAAAAGCAAAGATCAGCCACTTCGGATCTTATGTCGCAACTAAAACTAACTAGTACGATTCCCATACATAAGATCAACATGTTAATGCATCTCAATGATTCACAGATCATATACAAATATGTAGCTCCAAAAGCAAAGATCTAGAAAAACATCTGTTCTTCCTACTAACATGGATGCTTCTTCTGGCCAACATTCAAGATGATCGAAAGACAAATTTGTTTGTGAAGTCTACAATTCCTCTTGCAAACGTAAGTGGTTTCACCAACAAATGGAACCATGAGAATGAACCACACATGATGGAGGAACATCCACCGCAATATGATTTGGTCTTCTCGATCACACCGCGAGACTATTTTCGAATACAAACTTTAACTTAGGGAAAATGATGCCCATTGTATAATCGCACCAAAGCAATGAAGCACCTAGTGTTGGCCAAGAATAGTACAATACTACTTTTCTCAGCAGTCCATGAAGTGACTATCCAATCTTTTGTGTCTATTTTCAAATGGCAATCGCATGCAAGGACTATACTATTCTCTTGTGCAGTTCAACCAAAATTATGGACACTTTGTTTGTTTGCCAATAGCAACGGGCGTACATCTCCGTCTGCACAAATATCAAGCAGCTAGTAAACATATACCACACCATGTTCGCAGTGATGGAAGAGGTGAAATCGATACAACCAAATTGAGCATCCAATCATTGAATCCTGTCCGCACCTCCAATGTAGGTCCACCCTGCCAATAAATTCACATGCAAACCACTAGTATTACTATCTAATGACAAGACAAAAGAGTAGCAAGATAGTAGCAAACCATGTACCTTCATAATGAACAGCTCATAGTGCCACCAATTGATATAAAGGTTTGGAAAAACATGCTCCTAATGTTGAACCAGCTTGACTTTTTGTGCAGCTCCACTAAAATCGAGCATCCCTGTTTGCATAGATATTGAAAGTGTGATTACTATAAAAGTGGCACTAGTTGAAGCATAGACTCACAAATATAAGCATTCCAATTTCTTAATGGGAAAAGGTAGCAAGACTGTTTCTAACCACCTGTTTGAAGGAATAAATAAAGCAACAACGGCTGATGTCAGCAAGGCATACATAGTTTTTCTCAAAAACTGAGCCATTCCTGACCTTTCCTCTTCTTTTAAGCAAATTTTGTGCAGTTCTACTAAAATAAAATGCCATCACCGCTTTGACAATTTAAGGACACTCGATAAAAGGAAATGACTTAACATTACATCATGATGTCGGGTATGTAGTAGACAGCATTAGAGACAAACATATGCACCTCCTCCGATAACATAATGAACATTAATTTTAACAAAGGTGTGACTAGCTTTACCGGATAATTTGAGTGAACTCTACACCTCTCCTGCTCCTTAATATAAGACATTTTCGCTGTTCAATTTAAAGTACCCAAACGCCTAGTATTTAGAAAACAGGTAGTAGTTTTCTTGAGCACATATCCGGGAAAGCTTGCCACACTTTATTTATGTCCATACGCTAATGCAACACCATTCAATACTACAAATATACACTAATCCAAAGGCTAGTGCAACAAGAGAGTAGTTAGTTTATTACAGGGTACAAGACAATGGTTTTATTGAACAGATTTCAATAAACTCTAGCACTAGAAGGTTTCTATAAGAATTAACAATACAAAATGTAAAGGTAACAAGTTTCAAAGATTGGTATACTAGCTGTGCATGAGCATTAAACCAAATACAAAGTCTCAAGGTAACTAGCATTATTAACTAATGACAAGATAAAAAATTGCAAACCATGTACCTCCAAGGTAAATATCATTTCAACTTGGGGACCTTAAAATTGCTATCCCAATCTTGATAATCGATCAAACATAAAAACTTGATCGAACTAATCAAGAGAACAGCCGAGGAGGAGGTGCCCACTCTGACCTTTCCTCTTGTCTTCATAATTGTTCTGTGCAGTTTAACCAAAATAAAATGACATCAGCGCTTTGGCATTTTGGTGACACTGCAAAAAAATTAACTTATCTCATGAAAGTGAGGTATGTAATCTATAAGCATTAACAAGGCAAAAATCTGAAGGTAGTAACAAGTTTCATCGTTGGTATATCGGTCAGCAACAAGATTAGAATGCCTTAGCTGAAAAATCTTTAATACATCCACAATCAACAAACTAACCTCGAAATGATCCAAAGGACATTAAATGGCACCGCTTAAATTTATCTGTGGCATTAGACCGAGAGCGCATTAGTTAAATGTGGCATCACTTTAGCAGTAGCATTGCTTGACTTGACTGCTGGCGTTATACTAACAGCAAAAAAAGTGGCAATAAGAGCATGGGAGGCCCATTCGACAAGGGCGCACAAAGACGATGTACCTCCACCTGACGCAGAGTGGTGAGGGAGGTATGGTTGCCTGAGCAACAAATATCCAGCAGCATATGTGGATTACGCCCCATTTTTGTTCTCTTTAGCCACCTTTTTCCTATGTGAGGACAACAAACCGATCGACCGGTCATTCTCTATTATGCTTGTCATGCCTTTCTACCCTTCTTCAACCAAGAGACACGAGACTGCTCCTTAGCTACTGATTTTCCCTTTTCAACCTAGATGCGGTTCGATGCCTACCTCTTGGACAAGACAGCCTCCCTTCCTTTCCTTATTCAACCTGCATATGCATTAGTCTGCATGAAGTAGGGTTTCTTTAATAGTGCAAATTATGGTTTTCGTCAAGGTACCAGAAGCAAGAGGATAGCAAATTGGGAAGATGGTGGAGTGGAAAAGATCCACATGCAACGACGCGCCGATGGGGCAATAGAACAAGGGTATGGTTTCAAAAGAGGTAGCATACCCGAGGGTCGGCGGAAGTGGCTTCGCTGGGGTCGCCGCCCTCCACACACACTATGACAGCGAGCTTGGGGACGGAGGCCATCTCATGGGGCGCTTAGGTCTCGAGAGGACGGCCTTGTCGCCATGCGTGACTCGCCGCCGACGACGAAAAGGCCAACGCTGCACGCCCTTTTTCTTCCCCGGGCGGATCTGTGACCACCGTGAGGAGGGAGAGAGGGCCGTCTTTTTAGATCCGGAGAGAGGTGGTAGTGAGAAGCAAGTGGGCAGCCCTTGGCAAGAAAGCGCCAAGCTCCAGCCTATATATCTTCTTTATACTACTAGTAATCGAGGTGGAGTAGTGGTAGAGTAGTTTATATTTTCTCCTGTAGATAGTACCAGCTTAGTCGTGCTTCAAAACTGAACGGCACGCCATTAAAAAATAAAGGTCGATAACTAATGCGGCACCTCGGGCCAACGCGCCAGATCGTGATTTTGCACGAGAAATTACACACCATGTTTCGCTGACATGTGGTCCTGCTCCAACATATCGGAGACGACGGCGCAGTAGTAGGAGTATTTCCAACCGACGTAGGCCGGGCGCCTTCGTGAACTGTGGCAAACCGGCAACCGCCCACCGACTCTTCGCTTTCCTCTCGATTTGGAACTGCTGTCGACGCTCTTCCTCTCCCTCCTCCATTTTCCTTCAGCCCTTCACCCTTTCTTCTGCCATTGTTCGATCGCTTTCCATGGAGGAACAGGACGGAAACGACCGCTTATTCTTGCCCCGATCTGAAAGATGACGTGGTGGAGGAACTCATTGATCGGTGCGACATCATCACCTCGGCTAGCATGGCAGGTTCGCTCAAGCCCATTCTCGACTCAACTAATAACATCATTACAAGGAACCCAAGAGTCAAGGAGCGGTTTGATCTCCCTATCTTCTTCGCGCGACTCGATGATCGGCGCCACACGACGGAGGCCTCGCCTGCAAGTTGATGCCGCTTGATAATGATACGATGATGTTAAGATGCCATCGCTGAGGGCAAGGCTTGGGCAGGCAAATGGAGATTGGGTTGTTTACATTGGGTCCAATCATGCAGTGGGAACTTGTGAATGTGTACACTCGTGACCGGTTCCACTTCCAAAAATCTCAGCAGACCGCCTAGAGGTTGAGCACACCGGTATTGTACGACGCTCAAATACAATCATGGTGATTGTCTTCACGGAAGATAGCAATTTCGAGTTCCCAACCGCTTGGAATTACAACAACTATGAAGTTGTTGCTATCTTCGACAAGCTTGTTGCCGCCGCTGGTTTGACCGATGGATATTGCTCAAAAATCAGTTTCCATACACGGATGAGTACCGTGATGCAATTCAATACGAGGGCCTTGTGTTTGCTGCCACCACTGTGGCACGCTTTTGCATGGCATCCTCGTTGTTTCGCACGCTTGTCTTCCACCGTAATTATAATTGTTTCATCCACATGCATGCGGTTAGCAAGTTTCCTTTAGGTTGGTCATAGTGTAACTTGACTAGTAACATGCATATGTTACTACCTATAGTGCATAGTATCTTAGATTAGTATCATAGGTGGTCTAATTTATTGCCATGCATGACACATAGTAGCATCACATTTATTATGTTACGGATTCACCTATGTTACTATAACCATCTCTCTCTTCCTTAATTTCCGCCACATAAGCATGTTTACAGTCCCAAGTGCATGATCTACTTATGTTACCCCACTATGGCCAGCCTTACTAATTAACCTTCTTCTTGTGTTTCCAAGGTCCCGTGAACATTCCACCACCTATACTTGAAGATTTTTATAACCAAGGGGAGATGATGATGGTGATGATCACGAGCATGAGGACGAGCAGCACCTATATACTATTTGGCTACCGCAACTAATTCCGATGGATCACCTCTTCTCGTGTGTATACAACCCATCGATGATGTTATCGCTAAGGAAGCAGTGTAGTCTCCCATGGTCGCACTCTCCGGACCTATTCCAACACCTGTTGCATGGTATTCGGATGGATACTAGTGTGCTAGCGCCAACTCCTTCTCCCCGGTATGTAATTGATAGTCTTGGAGAAAACTCGCCTTCCTTGGACAAAACTATCCAATGATGGTGAAAGGCGATCCAACTGCTGTTGACACAACGTTACTACCATTTATGAGAAGCAACCGTGTTCATACTCGGACATTTGGGTGGTTCCCTACCCTCGTATCGATATAGTAGGCCGCTTCAGCCTGATGATCAGTCCCGCGCTGGTCTCCAGATCGACAATGGATGGCCCATCCCGTAGAATCACTTGTGGTTCAAAGCAAGCGCTTCCAACGCCGAGGAATGGTTGAGTTGAAGTTCATTTCATTGCTTGTTATTTGTTGTGTGGTGAAAACTTTAGTATTTATAATGTATCCTCGCTTGTCGTATGTGGGTTGATGACCTGTTGTATGTAATAAAATGATATGCCTGTGATAAACTTACTAAATTTATGAATGGCTTTCGAGTTGCTTCTGTGAGTGAGTGGTGCGACGAGGCAAAAAATATTTTCCTAATACATAATTGTAATGGCATTGCAACAGGTTATCGGATGAGGCCAATCAACAATAGTAGTACACTATTTGTACTAGCTTCACATGCTTCAAGGCGGCCGTATGGGTGTTTTTATCAGTAGCCATATTGTACTATTACGTAACCAGCACCTCGAATCTCGATACTAGTAGTACTATATAGTAAGTAGTAGGAGTAGTAGGGTGGCATGGGCCGTAACAAGCATTCACGCCCGTGAGTACGGCACACGCCACCAAAGACGACTTCCATCTCGACACCATATTTCTTGGAGTCCGTATAGAGCAATCTCTTCAACCTCATCGCTTTCTAACTCAGCCATCACACGGCAGGCGAGGTGGGGTTTGCCGATAGTCGGTTTCCTTAATCGCGTCCCACTTGTAAGGCCAACTGCAACGACGACCCCAAACGGACCTCCGCTTTGCATTTAACTCCAACGATAATTTTGACTAGAAAAGCAAGACCAAAGAAAACAAGAACCACAAGAATACATTTTACTACTCCTCGTAAGTTGGATTAGTGCCTTCGATGCATTCATTGTTGATCCATGGAGGCTCGATCATGCGGCTTCTTTCTTCTTCGAGTGTAAAGAAGTAGACGTTGCTTCCTCGATCTAGTCTCATGTCTACCCTCTATTCTAGTACTCCTCCGTCCATTTTCTCTCTCGCCTAAGTAGGAACACGCATACCAAGTAGGAGTATCAACAAGTGCACTAATCTCATCTATAGCCTCTGTATAGCTAAAAGTGATAGAACATCTACTAAATTGCGCCTATCAATATATGGATGTACTCTTCTTCCCAATACAAAAATTTGCATCCATTCTACTCCCTCCGCTGCACAATACATGCCTTCTATTTGTCAAAATATATATGTATCTAGACATGTTTTAGTATATAGGTACATCCATTTTGGACAAATGGAAGTCAAGTATTTTGGAACGGAGGAGTACACAATAAATTTTTAAGTTAGCACAACTAGTCTAATCCGAGAGCACAACCAAGATTTGGTCGGTTCTTCCTCCTTTTGCCGTTAATGCGGGACATCCAAAGATCCGTGTCGTGGTCATGAAAGAAAATAGAGTGGTAGTTGAAGCCACGAGATGTGCATCTTGGGTTAAATCAGAATAGAATCTTACTACTCTTGAGTAACTCCAAAAGCGCCACCAAGATCTTTCTTGATTTGTTTTTCATCACCAAAGACGCCGAGGTGAAAGATGTGCGTGTTCGGGTCCGCTTATGCTTTTCACCGACATGTGGGACCGCATGTGAGCAAACAGACGATGGGCTCCACGCCGTCCATTGGCTGGCTGAGAAGAGAGATAGAGGAGGGCTGAGCACGGATCGCAGGAAATTTGTTCTACGACTCGATATAGGCTCGATATAGTGGGGTGGCATGGGCCATAACTAGCATTCACGCTTCAGCAAGACGGCACACGCCACCCACACGAGTCCCATCCGACACCAATTTTCTTGGAGTCCGTATACATCCATCTCTTCTCCCTCCTGCTTTCTCAGCCATCGCATGTGGGCGGGTGGGGTTTGCCGATAGTCGGTTTGCTCAACCACGGTCCCACTTGTAAGTGAAAATGCAACACCGCACGCATTCCCGCTTGAGCGGCGTGCGGACCAACCGTGGGGGGTGCGACGCTAACACGGCAGGCTTTTCCTTTGAACTCAGAATTTGTAAAATTTGGTTCTCGCTCCATGGCGCGATCGATAGATAGAAAATAACGATTTTGCCTAGAGTAATGAGAAGTTTGGTTCTCGCGCCGCTCATGCATGGAGTACGACGAAAATTATGAAGTTGATGCGAAGGTAAGATAATTACTATAGTATCATATACTACTACATGGATTTGACGGAAAGATAAAAATACATACGGATCCATCAACGACATCCTCACGCTTCTAGTGCGCCGGTCACCAACCGACGTGAGGAGCAGCGGCATTGGCGAGCGAGCTCAACGTGCTTCGAACAAAGGTTGCCCAAGGTTGCCCCCGCGGGTCCAAGAAGCCCAGGTCCCATCGCCCTCCTCTTGCATGTAGTAGTCCTTGTGGACGATTATGCCGTAGACGGGTGATTATGTCGATGGTGTCTTGTTGCGCCAGCCGCAAGCGGCGAGCGCGACCGAGGTGGACATTCTCCGCCGACGGCGGCAGTCGAGGGCCACCAAAGGCCAAGAGGTTGTCACCATAGTGGCCATTGAGGGTGGCGGCATCGCAGAGCCTGGGCGCGCCGGGCCGGAGGCTTACGCCAAAGTCGCCCGCGAGCTTTTGACGACGGTGAACTTGTCGAGGAAACCGACGAGGACCTCGCCGAACAAGGAGACGGTTGTCGCCTGCTGCCCTCGCCTCGGGCGCCTCAAGCAATACTACCTCGAGACGCTCGCTGCCGCCGCAGTCAAGGCCAGGACCATCCGCACAGCCGGCCGATGCTCGCGCCATCGCCCATGGGTCTAGCTTAGCTTCTAGTCAACTGATCTTATGATTCGAGTGATCACTTTTGCCCTTGGTTAGCGTGCGAGGTGCGAGGATTTCATTACTGCCCTCTACTACACCGCCTTTTGGTCAGATGATAGGTGGGCCAGCCACCCCTCGGGCCCACGGTCATTCACCCAAAGGCAGTTGCAGAAGTCAATGAGGCTGTGTCCCCTCCATGCCGGTGCAGATAGTCATCTCACCGACCTCTAGTTGGGGCCAAACGAGAGAAGTTTGATGTTTATCGTTTATTGGTCCCTTTGCATTTTGCGCCAAGTTTGACCTTTGATTTAACTAATAAAATGTTAATATGTAAACAAAATGTTGTGTAAGTCACATTACGATAACCAAATGATCCCAAAACACTTAGGCACTGTGCATTAACTCCTCCTTGTTTCTTATTTCGTGACATATCAACCATTGAGAGATGTGGGTCTGCATGCTTTCAATGACTTGAGACTACCAAACATGACATGCAGTGTTTAGTTCATTGCATGTAATCCTATTAGTACTCTTACCCTCCGCCTAGGTGTGTAAGTCATCTTATTTAAACCAAATAATCCTAAACACTTAGGCGGGTACATTAACTCCCATCTCGCTTTGTTTCATGACATACCAACCAATAAGAGATGTGGGCCATGCATGCTTTAAATGACTTGAGACTAGCAAACACGACATGCAGTGGTTAGTTCATTGCATGCAATGTTATTAATTAGCAAAATAGCATTAATTTTTCTCGCTTTCCTCCACCTTGGTCACGTGCAAAACCTAAGATGACTTACACACCTAGACTCGGAGGGAGAGTAGTTAGCAAAAAAACATTAAGTTCTCTCTCGATAGGAATAAAACACCATGTATTTATTTACAGAGGAGTAGTACATTTTTGTGACATGCATTACTAGATATTGCTAGTCAAATACTAAAATCCAGATGGACGGGTAGTACTCCTAAATCCAGACGGTGGTGCTACTAGTACTAGTAGTAGTACTACCAATGTAGTAGTAGGAGTACTAGCACTGCACTACCCGCTGGTCAAATTATTACGTGTTGCTCCTCACAAAGGAAGTGACAAGACCTCGCACCGAGATGACACTGAGTATAGGCGCCTGTTCGCATACCATAGTCAGCCTCACCGTCTGCAATACTATCATCATGGCTGTAGAGCTAGCCTGCTTACCACTAGCCCTGCTCGACATAATTTCTCGCATAGATGCTCGTGCATTGCACGGAACACCAAGATTGGGGTGGACGGCCCGCAGCGCCATCGCGCCATATTTTTCCACGGCCTTCTAGATGTGGTGGGAGGAGATAAGGCTGATTGTGAGAGACAAGGAGTTGTTTGTAAATAGGGAACAAGTGCGGCATCTTTTGCAAAATGGAGAAGCTTGGTTTGTATGCGCTGATCTAGATCCGACGGCTATTTGTGAAAGATGGAGGCACAACATCATCACCAACTCAGACCTGCTTTGATTCGCAGGATTTTGAAAACGCAGGAATAGGACACGGCAATATTACAAGTTTCAAACTGATATTACAAATGTTAGGAGTAATGCTGCACCTAGGAAGAGGGAATTACTAGGAAGTTTATGTAAGAACTTTCGTTACTTTTAGGTGGATGCAGCGCTATCGCATAAACTAAAATACACCGCCTCGACAAGTCACTAATGGGAAAATAAGTTTTCGAGTCTCCGCCACTTGATGTTTCAAAACAAATTCAGCTTCATGAGACTTTGTCATTTAGGCTTAGATGCTTATGTGATCAGACGCCATTCATTGTTGCGCCAGAGAACGCCAAACCTCATTACCTTGAGCACACTTGCCTCCGTAACAAAGAACCTGCCAATTTAATCTCATATGTGCTTCCTCGTAGTCGATCAAATCAATTTATGTAAGATGGAGATCAAGGCATTCGATGAGATTGTTATAGTGCAGCACATTTTTCACTTTCGGTCTTTTTTATCTGCAAAAGAAGAGAACATATTAGAGCAGCTGGCTGCATAAGATTGCCGTGTCATCAAGAGGTACCAATATCATTCGCTTCATACGATAGGGTTGGCTGGCTAGTGATATTTTTTCACTCTCTCTCTCTCTCTCTCTCTCTCCTCTCATTTAACTAGGAGCACGTGAAGAGCTTGGGCATTTGTTGCCTTCCACTATGTGGCCGATGCCATATTTCATAAAAGTATGCCACATAATACGATCGATGTCAAATCAAAAGATTTTGGCACCGCCTCGAGATGAGAGAGTTGGCAACCACTGCACACAGCACCCACATGTATAAACAAATCAATCAAACCAACTACACCAGCCTCTCACTCTCCCAAACAAGTGTTTTTTATTGCCTCTCCTCTCTCTCTCTCTCCCACACAGTGTTTTTTCATTATGTGAGTTAATTTGGCACCGAGCAAAGTAGGTGATCCAGATTAGCACCAGTGAGCAATGGAGGGCATCGATGCCAAATGCATCACAAGTGAATTTGGCACATGTTTTGGCCTACATAGCCCACTTTTGTACTCCTCCGTCCCAAAATTTTGTCTTAAATTTTCTTAATACGGATGTATCTAGTTACATTTTAGTGTTAGATACATCCGTATCTAAACAAATGTAAGACAAGAATTTTGGGACGGAGGAATACTACTCGTGATTTAGTATAAAATTTTGACCATAGATTTACTTAAGAAAATGCCAATGCATGTCACTAAAAATTACACCATTTGAAATTATGTTCAAATACTAATCCAACGATATAGTTCTTAGTGACATGCATTAACATTTTGTCAATTAAATCTATGGTCAAATTTTGATACTACAAAATTGGAAGAGTAAACCAGACGGAGGTAGTACTTGCTCTTAGGGTAACCATAGAGTTACCGAGTAGTCTAAGTTACTTTCCACTATGACTAGCCTAGGCTACTATAGTACAAAGCATAAAAACGATGCAAGTGATCACGTGAGAAAAAATACTAAAAACATTTCTTTTGGTGAAGTGCGAGATGCGTTTTGAACACTACACTTGTCATCGTAATTTGGGAAAATTACTAAAAAATTGAGCTACGCTAGGATTACCGCTTACTTATAGGAAAGAAGTTTCACCTCGATGAGTAGCTTCTCCGCACGGAAAGCATGTAAGGAATCCAACAACTTGATCCAGATTAAATATAGATTTTAGTGCTAAGATCTTCACCGTGCGCATGGACCGGTCAAGCTTGTGGGAATCATTTTCTCGAAGACGGTCGAATACATCAAGAAGAAATTTAAAATGTGAATTTCAAGAAGACGGAGAAGAAGATGAGTGTTGTACCGAACGATTACGGATCCAATAAAGAGTTCGAGAATTTGGCGCATAAGTACACCAACGCTGTCAATTTCGGGGCCAATGACCCTGATTTTTGTTGGACCTTCTAGATCCGACACAAGCAATCTCTCAAGGAAAGGCGATTCTCAATGACCATAACGTGGAACAGCTGGAGTGATCTCTTCCCAATTGATGTCTTGTTGCGGGCCAGCAAGACACATAAATCCATTGAGATTTGCCGAGGCGATGTGGAGGCTAATGAACCCGTGGATCTGCTCAAGACGAAGGTACTCGAGCGCAAAGACAGCCATGGAGCAGGTGCTCCATAGCCTTCTTCGAGATGACAACGTCAAGAGGTCGAGCTGCTTGAGTTGAGGGAGAAGAAGGGCGGGCGCGCATTAACTGGGAAGATAGCAGAGCTGAAGCCGGCGCGCGCGCAGCATTGGCGTGAGGCGGAGCATGAACGGCGCAGAGAGCGACATCGCCCAGCTTCAAAGCTGAGCTCCTCGAGCTGATCTAGGGCGGGGATAAGAACCACTCGTCGAACTTGGGTTGACCTTGCAGCTTGGTACCGAACATGCGGATGTCAAGGCGCCTCGCTGGCCTGTGGTGCGGCGAAAGGATCTTGGAGATCGCGCTATGCGCTTGCAATCCCCGCCGCAGAGGCAGCTATCGACGGTGAGGTTGAGGGGATGCAGCGCCAGAGGGGCGCCACCGCCGGAGAGAAGGGCGTCCGCACGGCAGATTTGGTGGGGAGGAGGCCGATGATGACGAGCAGCATGTCGCCGGGAGGCTGCCGATGAAGTCCAGGCTCACGGATGCGGTTTTGGCTCGAGCCGCCCGCTTGTTGGCTGCCCCGCCGTCATCTCAACCGGCGGCGACGCCGTGTACACGCAGCCGGTGTGTTGTGTGTTGGGTGTGCGAAAGGCCCTTCGTGCATGCCGCCAAGAATGGTGAATTGTGCGCGAAAAGCGCCTTTCGCCGCAAGAAGTTTGTCCTCACGCGCCTCAATTTATTAGCGCAGGGGTGCTACCCGAGTGGTTTCAACTTTGTTTACTTCACCGCGGTCGATGGGCCTCTAGTTTACTTATTTTCACCCACTGCCACATGGGCCAGCACACCAAGATACAGAACACGAGCTGACAACGCAGCATGTGGATTGGTTGACCGTCAACTAAACAATATACGGAGCTATACATCGACACAATGAGCGATAATCCGCTTCGATAGAGAGTTCGAGGAGAGGAGGCCCGTGAGAGATAGCAGAGAGAGAGAAAGAGCTACTCCTCCGCTCGATAATGTAGTTACAACATTTTTTAAGTCAAACTTTTGAAACTTTGACCAAGTTTATAAAGAAATTACTTATATCTACAATACCAAAGATAAATGATAGTATGAAGTAAGTACATGTTGTGATGAATCTAATGATCGTTCCAGATGTAAATGTTTTTCTCCACATATACCTGGTCAAACTTTTCTGAGGTTTGACTTTTCAAAACATCCATATGCTTATGGACGTGACAGAGTCCCTAACGAGAGAGAGAGAGAGAGAGAGAGAGAGAGAGAGAGAGAGTGAAAAAAGTGTGTGTGCGTGTGTGAAAGAGACATGGACAACACACGATAAAAGTAGAGAAAAGCGTGTGTGTCTTATGCAAACATATCACACATGCATCTTCGACAAAGGAGGCAAGGTGAGGAGATAGTGTGGTTGTTTGAACCGAGAGAGGAAGACCCCTAGCACGTGGCCAAGAGGGTCCTGCAAACAAGGGAGAGAGGTCGAGAGAGACGACGGAGAAAATGCGACATGGGGAGGAGAGAGTGTATGTTTGTCATAGAGAGATCCCCGAGATCGTGATGGGACTACATGGGTGGGAGATCGAGGACAAGGTGTGTGCGATAGAAGATGCCCCGAGAGATATCGAGATAGACGATGGATGGAAGGAGACAATATGTGTTTCTCGATGGCTAGTAAGAGATAATCATACTTAGGAGGGGGGAGTGCTTGCGCCCATGGCCTTGTTTGGATACTCTAACCCGCTTAGAGGTTAGAGTTAGATTCTAACCCCAACTAACCTGAACTAACTCTAAGTAAAGAGGTGTTTGGATGGCAGGGTTAGATGGAGCGCGGATACGGCGAGGCACCTTCACTGCGCGCGAGAGGGAGGGAGGAGAGGACGAGAAGCTTCGAGGAAGTGGGAGGGATCTATCATGGAGAGAGAGAGAAAAAGTGTTTATTAGTGGTCCCAGAAGAACTAACCCAAATAAGCACCTCTTGATGGGTTAGTTTTTTATGGGTTAGATGCATCTAACCTAAACTAACCCTCCTGTTTGGATCTTTTGGGTTAGTTGACCCAAACTAACTCTAACCCATGGATCCAAACAGAGCCTATGATGGAGTGAGGGATTATGGTACTTAGGGGTGCGGTCACATGGAGAGAGAACAAGGGCGAGAGTGTTGATGGGTCTATATGTATAGCGAAAGCGAGACATGTGTATGTGTGAACCAGGGAGATATAAGGCCTGCTTTGGCTTAATGCCAGAGCATCTTTTATGGGCCTGGGTTGTGGCTGGATTTCATGCACGCTTGTTTGGTTGCTACCCTGTGAAAAAGAAAGCCTCGCCTGGCTGGGTTCCTTGCACTTTAATTAGCCTCGCTGAACTCCGCATAATCGCAAGTAGCCCGCCCAAGCGATCGATTTCAACGCCTCGCCGTGCTCGGTCATGCGCCACGAGGCTAATAAAGAACATGGATGGATATTAGCATTAAATAATTGATGCATGGATTGATTGATGGACGTTGATGCTTTGCCTGCCCTGCATGAACCAAACGCTTCAAGACCACACAAGCCCGCCAGCAGAAATATTTTACATCTCACGCCACACCAGCAAGACCGCCATCAAGGCATGAGGGTCAGTCATGAACCAAACTGACCAATAAAGTTTGAGAGAGATTGAGGAGCCCCGATAAGGCTGAGTGAAAGGCCGATAGCTGAGAGGGGAAAGAGATATTCCATCCGCCGATAATGCAAAGGTATGTAAATTTTTAGAAGTCAAACTTTGGAAACTTTGATCAGGTTTACGCAAATGTTATTTATATCTACAATACCAAAGATACATCATACAAAACTACATCTCATGGTGAATCTAATGGTATATGTTTGTCAGACTAGATGTAATTCTTTTTCTCCACGACATGGTCAAACTTTGTGATGTTTGACTTTTCAATAAATCTATATGCTATGGACGGAGGAGAGTGCCTCACGAGACAGATCAAGTGCGTGTGAAGGAGAATGAGTAAGTGCAAAAAGAGTATGTGTGTGAAAGAGAAAGTGACAACAAACGATAAATTAGAGAGAGTGTTTTTTTGCTTATGTGAACATATCACGATGCATCTCCTAGATGGAAAAGCGAGGCGAGGAGATACACGAAGATAGCTAGTGTGTGATTGTTTGCAACAGAGAGACACCCTTGTAGCACATGTCCAATAGAGGTCCGCCAACAAGGAAAAAAGGTCGAGGGGGACACATGGATGGCATGGACGCATGGGGAGGGAGAGAGGGGTGTTTGTGATAGAGAGATCCCCAGATCGTGAGGGACTATATGGGTGGGAGATCGAGGGAGTGCGCGATAGAAAGATGCCCCGAGAGAAATCGAGATAGACCATGCACATGTTTGTGATGGAGACTAAGATTAGCTAGTCATATACATATAGGGGACATGTGTGCCTACAATTGAGTGAGAGACCATCATACAAGATGCTAGATAGGTTACAGGTTGTGTGTGGCGTGAGATGGAGAGAGAACGAGGAGAGAGATAGAGTTTTAGATGGGCCTATCGAAAAGCAGTGAGATATGCATGTGTATGTGTGACCTGTGGATGGAGAGTTTGAGAGAGGGGGGAAGAGCTCCAGACGCATATGTGGTGCATGAGAGAGTTACGGCAAAGAGCCAAGGAATTTGTGTAAAGACGATGAGTGCACCCAAGATATCTAGCTTGGACTAGCTAGAGTATCATACATAGTAAAAGTAGAGAGACCTATAGATGGTGTATATATGAATGCGAACTAGAAAGACCCCCCAACACACACACACACACACACACACACAGAGAGAGAGAGAGAGAGAGAGAGATGGAGAGAAAGGGAGAGGGACCAACAAGGTTTTTGTGTTGGATGCGGCGATGGATGAATTGAAGATTGTCGCAGAGAGAGAGAGAGAGAGAGAGAGAGAGAGAGAGAGAGAGAGAGAGAGACAGGAGTCCGGAGAGGGGAGGTCGCTTATGCATCAAAGACTGATATAAACCATGTTTCGATATAAACTTGCATTCAAATATTTAAATTGAGAACATGTTGTCTCGCAATCCACACATGAACGGATATATGCGATATCAAACAAGTTCATTAATTTGACTTTCAACATGTTCATGGAGTACTATAATATTGTACAACATGCTACTCGATTGAGGTGTTCAATTTTGGATTTAGTTCACTATTTTGACCTCATCGAACGAGCTAGTTCATTGAATCGAGATATTTCATTTTGGGTTTGATTCGCTTTTGAGTGGGTCAACTATTTGTCATATAGTAAATCGCTAGCAACGAGCATGTAAAACACATTACTCCCCGAGCATCATCTCTCCATCTAAAAAGAAGTGGCAAGCTAATATTTCAAAATTTGATTCAAATCGACTTGGTAAGGTAGACGTGATGCTCGCTTCTCCCAAAATTTGAAAGAACCATTAAACATCCTCTCTCTCCGTGGAATTTGCCCGAGCAAATAAATGGGAGACGAAAATTACCGCCCCATGTGGGACACGATCAATTGGCCCGCTGTACATCGAGGGTAGGTTCAGAATCTCATCCAAACGCGCTTTCTCCTCGCCGAAATGACATGTGCCGAATAATTCATAAACCATGGTCGGCAAAACACGCCTCCTCGTCTCAAATAGCTCATACCACTATTTCAAAACACGCCTCGCCTCAAATCACTCGCTACCACTATAGTTCAAAACACGCCTCCTCCTCAAATCGCCCCCCGCCCACTATTTGGGGAGAAGCAAAGTTACTCTACTATCCCCGACCTCAAGACACGTACTCCGTGACGAGAAGCCTATAGGCAAGGGTAGAACAGAATTCCCTTGAGGGAGTCCTGGATTAGGGGTATCCAGATCGCCGGACTGTGTACAACGTCCGGACTATTGAAGCGTGAGATACAAGACTCAAGACTTCGCCCGTGTCCGGATGGGACTCTTCTTTATGGGAAGGCAAGCTTGGCGATTCGGATATTGTGTTTCCTTTCTTGTAACCGACTCCATGTAACCCCTAGCCCTCTCCTGTCTATATAAACCGTAGAGGTTGGTCCTAGAAGGCCGATCACAATTACAATCATACCATCATAGGCTAGCTCTTAGGGTTTAGCCTCTACAATCTCGTGGTAGATCTACTCTTGTACTACCCATATCATCAATATTAATCAAGCAGAAGTAGGGTTTTACCTCCATCGGGAGGGCCCAAACCTAGGTAAACATCTCGTGTCCCTTGCTTCCTGTTACCATCAGCCTTGATGCACAGATCGACCCCTACTCCGAGATCCGCCGGTTTTGACACCGACATCGGTGCTTTCATTGAGAGTTCTCTCCGGTCGCCGCTGCCGTGCTCGATGGCTCCTTCAATCATCATCAACGACGCTGTCCAGGGCAGACTTTCTCCCGGATAGATCTCGTGTTCGGCGAAGCCACATCAAGGGCCAACTCGCTGGCCATCCGAGCAGATCGACACCACGCTTCTAGCCACTAGATCAGGTTCGAAACCTGAACTACACGGGCGGACATCCGCGAGACTTGATCTTCGATGGATTGGGGCCTATGCCGAGCACCGGACAATCACGACGAGCACGGCTTAGACCTACCGTCGGACGAAGCTCGGTATCACCTCAGTAGTATCGCCGACCTAGATCCCGAGCAGGCTGCGCTGCCTGGGACCGAGGGATGGACCCCGCCCACAGGTCGCACACTCATCGGGTGGAGCCGAACACGGTCTTACTTCGCGTGGCTCAGGATCAACCCCGGATTCAGATCCGGACGTTGGTTCCACCACAGACTCGAGCCCGGCTGGCCAGGATGGGCCCGTAACGGAGTTCACCGCTATGATATCTTCCAGCACTCGCCTTTGGCTACATGCTTGACTCATTAAAGTCTCTCTCTTTGTCAGAGGCTCTTCGCCGAACTATGTCCGCTCGAGTGGGAGGCAGGCACGAAGAAATTCGCTCACCCACTCACCCACTTCATCGCCACGGCCGATGACTTAATGAGAGGTACTGAACTTCGACCAAGACATCGACGGTATGGACGACGATGCAGGAGAAGAACATGAACCACCGCCACTGGTGGTGGACAGCCACCTCTTCTTATGATATATATATATATGGTGGACACTCAAGGAAACAAATGGCGATGAGGCAACGGGGATAAAACCGGGGAAAAGCAAAGAATGGGCGCCGCAGCACCACCCAAGCCCCGCCACAAGAATACCGCCCAGAGACGAAAACAATCCAATGGTGCCAAGAAGAATATAACCTGAGCAGCCCGCCGAGTAGGCCAGACAGAGGATGAGCAGGTCAGCCTAGAAGAACAAGCGACGGATTTATACCCGGAGGAGGACAGCTACATGCCCTCCGAAGACGAGATTAGCCTTCAGCGATGACGAAGTTCGGCGCGGCTCGAGGATCTTGTAGAGCAGAGTGCTTCTGCCGCCGGCTTATAGCCACCGCGAGGAGCTCAAAAAGAAGCAGAATAACCCAAGCTGATCAAGACTCGCTTCACGCATGATGGATCAAGTCCCGCAGCCGAGGAATACGGACTCGAGCACCATACGGCCGACCGCCACCTCGTGGCCGGATAAACAACATACCAGTCCGTGATACTAGCCAACACCCCCACGCCAACATACTATGGCCCCGGCAACAAAACAGACAGCCAAGATCGATCTACGGATCGGGGCACGCCGCACGCGACGATTTATCACACGCGGATACACCTTCAATAAGTCCGGTCGGGCCGAATATAGCCACCTGTGAGTAATTCGACCTGCGAGCTATTATAGCCTTAAGACAGAGGCGCCATGCACCCTCCTGCTTCATCGACGAAGTAATGGATCATGAATTTCGTATGGGTTCAAACTCAGAAACATCGAATCATACGATGGCACAACAGCACCTCGCAGATGGATCAAGATTTTCTTCTCCACATTCACATGGCCCGTGGAGACGATCTACACGCCATCAAGTATCTTTCCTTAAGCTCAAAGGACTAGCCCGCATCATGGCTAAACAGCCTCGCCAAAGAATTCCATTGGCAGTTGGGAAAACTCGAAGACACATTCTCGACAACTTCTGTGGCACATATGTGACCACCGACGCTGATGACTTGTGCTACATTACTCAACAGCCCGGAGAGTCAGCCAGAAATTCTGGACTCGCTCTAACTAAAAAGAACCGAATAGTTGATCGTCCTGCCAAGCCCTAGCGACTTTTAAGCATAATATCCATGACGAGTGGCTCACTCGACACCTCGCCAGAAAAACCTCAAGTCCATGGCCGCTCACAACACTAATGACCCGCTACGTACGGCGAGGACAGTTTGGTTGATCGCAGCACCACTACGCCACATTCTCGCAATTCGGATGGCCGCGATAATAACGGGCAAGCCACGGCGTAATGCATATAAGCGACGGAACAACGCGATATAGCATCAAGACACGGCAAATAACGCCGGATTCAGCGGACCTAATCCGGGCAGCTGAAGAAGCCGCTCAAAAGAAATAATCGGGACCGCCCACTGGACCGTGATAATCGAGCGCTGTATAAATTCATGGCACCTCGACAAGCTGCATAACCACACCAATAGAGATTGGTCGGTGTTCAAACAGGCCGACAAAGATAAACGTCAAGACAAGGACAAGGCTGCTGTACGATGATGACGAGGAGCCCCGACGTCTCAACACGGGGATGTAAGAAATTCCCTCCCCGTGTGAAAACGGTTAACATGATCTACGCCACGCACATCCCCAAGCGGAACGAAGCGGCACTAAGGGACGCTTCATGCGATGGAGCCACGCCCCAAATTCAACCCATGGTCACTTTGTCCGATCACCTTTGATCGTAGGGATCATCCTACTAGCATCCGCTATGGCGGCTCAGCCGCAATGGTCTTAGACCCAATCATCGACGGATTCCACCTCACGCCAGTCCTTATGGATCGGCGGCAAGAGCCCTGAACCTCGCTTTATCGTGACACACGCGCAAAACGGGCATTGACTCTTCAAGGATCAAGCTTCCACTAAAACCACCTTTAAGGGTGTAATCTGAGTAGAGGCCCACAGACGGGTTTCTAACACCGGAAGTGGTCTTCGGATCTCCCCGGAACTTCCCGAGCGAAGAGTTAATCTTCGACGTTGTCCCTTTCCGCAGTGGGTTACCACGCGACTGCCGGACGAACCAGCATTCGCTAGATTCAATGCGTACCACATTATGCATACCTCAAGCTCAAGATGCCAGACCGCGCGTCATCATACTCAACGAACATATGGACCGCCCTTCAATGTAAGAACATACGCAGTTCTCTTGTAGAAGCACAAGGCGGCCATCCGACAAAACCAATCCGCGATAACTTGAAAGCATAAATAAGCGAGTCCGGAGCACCCCGAAACAGACTCATCAGAACGCCAAGAGCGTGATTAGCAGTCCGCCTCCGCCAAGCCCTCCAAAGATTCGCGCTTACGCCGCATAACAATTACGCACTAAAATACCATGGGCATAGGCGGAGGCGCATCAACTAACTCCAGCCAGAAAAGTGCGGTAACCGCCAAATACCTTCATATACTTTTCCTCTTACCTTTCAGACACCGCTAGCAGCATCCTTAAAAGAGCAGTAATTGCCGGACTTATAGGGGAGAGATATCCATGGAGGCAACAGACGCAGTACATGTATGAAATACCGAGGTGGAATCTATTTACCATCATTATACCTGCTTTATCTATCCTAACACAGCCTTCTTGCCCCTTGATAGGACATGTTAAATAGTCCTATTTTATCTTCTCGCTTAACGCATCCATTGTAAACGATGCTTAAAACGTATTTTTCGCCAAAGGGAGATTTTATATGCTAGCTTATTATTCTTATTTGAGCATTTTTTCTCTTATAAATGTTCATTTGATATTGGATCCGTATAATTTGGTGTGGTCAGTTGCTGTGGGGCTTCATGATGGCCCTATAATATGGCACATAAAGTCCTAACACTTTCAACATTATGCACTCGAACTTATAGCACTATATGCATCAATTCAATCATGTCTTTGGTCTAATGCTTGGGATAGCCTGCCCCTTGTTTTTTGGTGCCTTACGCTCCTATATCGGCTTAGGAAGCAGAGAGATCTATCATGATTGTGTCCTGTTCTTCCTGACGAAAGCACCTCAAAGAGAGAAAGCCAAACTGACCGGCATGATGTGGCGAGAGCTGGTCGCTGTTCGAGAGGTTTTAAAATCTTTAAAGATTTTCCGCTTTAGGCTATAAATCCGTCGTCCGATCTAGGGCGCAGTATAGCTCCTCGATTCGCTTTCCGGATTCTAGGGGCTTCACTGAAATTTAAAATTGTAGACTTCTATGGCTAAGTGAAAGTTATAAAGCCGATAGTCCGATTGCCTTGTTCGCATACCGAAACCTCCTTAAGGGACCAAACATTTGATAAAGAGTGTCCGGTTTTCACTTAACACCCCAAAGATTAGTTACGTGGGGAAGGAAGCCGACGAATCGCCTACTTTCAGAATCTTATAAATGTAAAACGCACAAAAGGTAATAGTTTAAATAATAAAAGCGCTACATAGCGCAAGTAACTTCGCCTTTTGATTACAAACATGATGTATGAATTCATTCCAAAATGGCGCCCTTGGTACACTTATTGGCAACGAGACGAAAGCACCCTTCATCACGCCATCGTAGTACATTTCGGGATGGCGATGTGCCTTGCCTCCCATGCGCCTGCCCTGACCGGATTTCTCCGCATCCAATTTTGCCCCAATGCAACTTTGACGCTGGCAAAGGCTCGGCGGGCACCTTCGATGTAAAACGGATCGCTGATCACTTCAAGCCGCCGCGGCATCCACCATCCGCTGATCAAGCCAAAGTAGCATCAAGGCAGAGCTCACCA
>JAHIAM010000172.1:0-34022 GCA_021605205.1 Aegilops longissima | reverse complement strand
CATCCAACGGCCGTAGTGCTTCTTCAACCTCCGGTCTTCTTGCTCCACCACCAGCAACGCCGGTCGTGCCGCATGCTCCTCGCCTCCTGTGAACGGTCAGGTTGCCGTGGAGGCCTCACCGCCTTTACTATTCCCACCGCTGAACGGGCCTATGGCGACGGTAGCCTCACCCACAGCCGAACCAGTGAACCTCGTAATCCTCTCCGCGCGGGCTTCCACCGCCTGTCTTCTTGGCCTCAAGCCGCCCCTTCCTAGGCTCGCCATCGCCCACCGCCCGGTGCCTTCGGTGCGTGTGGTCAACGAAGTCAAGCGAACGATTTCCATCGAAGAGTACTATACGGGAGAGGCCGACACCTGGGTCCACGGGCGGCCGCAAGGAAGTGCCTCCTTATTACGCACAAAATAATTATTCCTCCACTGACAGCAGGGACCCACCAGACGGGCCACCGATTTCACAAAAAACGCTTCCGATCGCCGGGACCCACTAGCCACATCTTCGCACGCAAGGAAGTGCGTCCGGCAAAACGATTCGCCTACCGACCGCCGGGACCCATGAGCTACATCTTCGCAGGCAAGGAAGTGCCCGACGCGGGACCCACCTGGTTGAAGCGCACGTAGCGCTGTCATTCTGCTGCGAACGCGTACGCGCATACGGTCGGCGTAGAGGCGCCGCACGCAGTTGTAGTAGAGGCGCGACCAGCATGTACACGCACGCACGCCGCCGTGGTGCAAGAAAGTAAATATGGCCACGACGCATATACGGGCGGGTCTCGAACGCCTAATCGCGCTGACGACGCCGTGGCTCATGTACATGGCTGGGTCGGAACGGAGAAACAGCGCCGTTTTCGTGTTCATGGGGAGCCAACCGGCTGGTCAGAACGGAATGCATCGCCGTGTTCATCGGGATGGCTTGGACAGAACAGCCGATGGAAACGAGGCTCGCGCATCGCAGAACGGAGGAAACGGGTTTTGTGTTTGACCGCCACGTCAAACGGGATCCTGTTCATCGGGAGGGGTATGACGTACCAAAAAACGGAGGAAACGGACCTCCTACGGTCGAAATGGGGGTCCTGTTGATCGGGAGGGGTGTGGCGTACCGCAAAACGGAGGAAACGGATTTGTGTTGGAGCGCTACAGTCGAAACGGGGGTCCTGTTCATCGGGAGGTATGACTCTATATGAATGCCTTCGGCGGTGTACCGGGATGGTGCAATGAATCAAGAGTGACATGTATGAAAAATAATGCATGGTGGCTTTGCCACAAATACGATGTCAACTACATGATCATGCAATGGCAATATGACAAAAGTAAAGTATGTCATGATGATGATGAATGGAACGGTGGAAAGTTGCATGGTAATATATCTCGGAATGGCTATGGAAATGCCATAATAGGTAGGTAAGGTGGCTGTTTTGAGGAAGATATAAGGAGGTTTATGTGATAGAGCGATCATATCATGGGTTTGATGCACCGCTAAGTTTGCACCAGCTCTCAAGGTGAGAAAGGGCAATGCACGGCATCAAGAGGCTAGCAAAGGCGAAAGGTAAAAGTGCGATAATCCATGGACTCAACATTAGTCAAAAGAACTCATATACTTATTGCAAAAAATTTAGAAGTCATCAAAATCAAGTACTACGCGCATGCTCCTATGGGGATAAATTGGTAGGAAAAGACCATCGCCGTCCCCGACCGCCACTCATAAGGATGCACAAGCTGTGCACACTTCATGTTTCAAATTTGTTACATAACTTTAACCATAATGCAAGCTACGGATTTGCAACCTTCAACACAAGCATTTCTCAAATTCACAACTACTCAACTAGCATGACTTTGATATTATCACCTCCATATCTCAAAAAATTATCAAGCATCAAACTTATCTTAGTATTCAACGACTCAAAAGAAAGTTTCACATATCTTGAATACCAAGTATATTAATATTAAGCAAATTACCATGCTATTAACGACTCTCAAAATAATCTAAGTGAAGCATGAGAGATCAAGTTTTTAAAACAAATCCACCACCGCGTTCTAAAAGATATAAGTGAAGCACTAGAGCAAAAATTATCACGCCAAAAGATATAAGTGAAGCACTATGAGCAAAACTATCAAGCTCAAAAGATATAAGTGAAGCACATAGAGTATTCTATCAAATTTCAATTCATATATGGCTCTCTCAAAAGGTGAGTACAGCAAGGATGATTGTGGTAAATTAACAAACAAAGACACAAATAATACAAGACGCCTCCAAGCAAAACACATATCATGTTGGTGAATAAAAATATAGCTCCAAGTAAATTACCGATGGAAGTGGATTTAAAGAGGGATGCCTTCCGGCATCCCCAAGCTTTGACTTTTGGTGTCCTTGGATTATCTTGGGGTTCCATGGCATCCCCAATGTCACGCCTAATATGCTACCCTATCCAAAAGGAACTCGACGGTCCCACCAAGGATAGACCCAAGATATTGAAACGCTTTTGCAAGGTGGATATCATTACATCAACATTACATAATAGATGGATATATACATAAGGCACAAATGCCACAAGAATACATCAACATCATATACAAGATCAACATCCAACTACGGATGAAACATAAATGTAAGCTCAAACGACATCCACCCCTGCTAGCCCAGCTGCCGACCGAACCTATCCCCGATCAAGAAGAAGCGTAAGACTAACTCCAACACAAGCAAACATCGCCTTCTGGCCATGATCATCGCAAGAACCTGTACCAGAATCGGTGGTGTAGTAATCAGGAGCCACGAGGACTCAAAGAATCCCATTACCATGGGTATCAAGACTAGCAAAGCTTAATGGGAAAGGAAGGGGTAAAGTGGTGAGGTTGTAGCAGCGACTAAGCATATATGGTGGCTAACATACGCCAATGAGAGCGAGAAGAGAAACAAAGGAACGGTCGTCAACTAGTAATGATCAAGAAGTGATCCTGAACTCCTACTTACGCCGACATAACCCGTAAACCGTGTTCTCCTCTCGATCAACCCCAAAAGAGACACTCACGGTTACGCATTACGGTTGGGGTATTTTAGAAGAGTTTGCTTCAAGTTTACTACAACCGGATATCAACAAATTCCCATCTCGCCACATAAACCAAGGCACGGCTCTCGAAAGTTTATACCCCGCAGGGTGTCCCAACTTAGCCCATGATAAGCTCTCGCGATCAACGAAGGATATTCTTCTCCCCGGAAGACTCGATCAGTCTCGAATCCCGCCACAAGACATTTCGACAGCAATAAAACAAGACCAGCAAAGCCGCCTCGGATGTGCCGACAACCCTGATAGGAGCTGCACATATCTCGGTCTCAGGCACACCCGGATGAGCAGTCCATACAACTAAAACCAGACCTCAAGTTGCCTTTGAGGGGCGCTGCAGTGGTTTAGTTCGGGCCAGCACTCGAAAGAGCACTCGTCCGGGGGCTAAAATAAAGATGACCCTGCTCCGGAAACCCAAGGAAAAAAGGGCATAGGTGAGGCAAATGGTAAAACCAATGTTGGGCCTTGCCGAAAAGTCTTATTCAAAGCGAATCGCCAAGGGGGTCCCATAAATCACCCGACCGTGTTAGGGACGCAAAAACCGGGAACATAATACCGATATGACGGAAACTAGGGCGGCAAGAGTGGAACAAAACACCAGCATAAGGCCGAGCCTTCCACCCTTTACCAAGTATATAGATGCATTAATTAAATAAGATATATTGTGATATCCCAACAAGTAAACATGTTCCAACAAGGAACAACATCTCCATGTTCCAACAAGGAACAAACTTCATCTTCACCGCAGCTAGCAACGCTATAAGAGGGCTGAGCAAAGTGGTAACATAGCCAAACAACGGTTTGCTAGGAAGGATGCAAAGGTTAGAGGCTGACATGGCACCGGGATGGCTTGATAAAGTGTAATAGGTGTAGCGCAAAGATAGCGAGAACGAAGCAACTAGCATAGCAATGATAGTAGTGAGATCAGTAGTAGCGTCATCTTGCCGAAATCCCGCTAGGAAGAAGAACGAGTCCATGAAGAAGACGAACGGAAGAAGCCGAACCAAGCGAGACGAACCAATCCTCACAATCGCAACGGAAACAGGAACTAACAAGAAGAAGCACACAACATAGTAAACACACCACACATGAACAAGACATGATGCACAACAAGCATGATGCATGACAAAGCTACATGAGGCTACTCATGGCAAGAGATGATGCAAACAAGAGCAACACATCAAGGCAAGTTTAAATGAGGCCGAACAACATATAACAATTCCGTAAGTCCTCATATGCATATTTCAAAATTGGTCCAGATCTGAATAAACCTTATGTTTAAGTTGTTAAACAGCAAGTTAAGATGCACCACGATGATCTACACGAAAATTCTAGTCAAGTTACATATAAAGTTCATTAGATTCGGAGCTACGGCCTAGAAGATATGAGCAAAACAAGATAAACATGGCATTGATGCAAAATGCACCCAAACATCAAGCAAACACCTCAAAACAAGGATGCAACATGATAATATGAAACTACATGCAAAATCAAGCAAGTTTCATATAGAGCACGCTCAAAACGGAGCAACGGTTCAAGATGAGCTCAAATGAAAATGATGCAATGAGATGAAATGATCTACTCTTCGAACGAACATTTTGAAATATTACACGCGCAAAACGGAGCAATATGCAGAGAGTTATGGCATGATGAAAATGCATGAAAATGACAAAATGCTTCGGGACTTAGAAGAAAAAAAAAGGACCTCGAGGGGAGAAAGTCAACGGTCAGCGGATCTAGATCGATTCGCGGCACGGGAACCGAGGTTCGCTGGTGGGCCGCGAGACGCAGGGAGAGGCCGGAGGAGGAGGTGGAGCTGGGCAGGCGAAAGCACCGGGCGCGGGCGGCGGGCGACAAGGCCAAGGGCGGGCGGCCGGCCGGCGCGCTGGCTGGCGCGGACGGGGAAGCGGGCGGCGGCGATGGCGAGGGGCGCTGGCAAGGAGCGGGCGGAGGCGGCAGGGCTGGCGGCGCACTGGCGGGCCGGCGGCGGCGCCGGGCGCCAAGGAGGCGGCGGCGCGGCACCGGGCTGCGTGGGAGCCGGGCGGCGGCGGGATGGGCTCATGGGGCCCGACGCGGGCTCGGCGGGTCGGGCGGCGGCGCTGAGGAGAGAGAGGGAGGCGCGCTGAGGTGGCGACCGTTGGAGGAGAGCGGCGGGATGACGTGGCGCGCCCATTGGTCGGGCGACGTGGCTGGCTGGATGGGTCCGCCGGGCGGACGCGTCCGGCGGCGTGAGGAGAGCGGGGCTAGGGTTAATCTGCGAATTCATCCGCAATTTTCGGAGGGGGAGGTGTATTTATAGGTAGAGGGAGCTAGGAGAGTCCAAATGAGGTGCGGTTTCCGGCCACGCGATCGTGATCGAACGACCGAGAGCATGGAGGGAGTTTGGTGGGTTTTGGGCCAGTTTGAAAGGGGTGTTGGGCTGCAAACAAAGAGGCTTTTTATGTTACCCTGCTAACTGCTGAGTACCAAACGACCTCCAAATGATCCGAACTTGACAGCGGTTCACCGGTGCTATATCAAGGCTGCTTGACAAACCTCGTCCATTCCGAGACCGCTAACACCCGCATACCTAAAAGAGGTAAAAGGGGCGCCGGAGACATAGGAGTGCCGGATTGCAAAACGGACAACGGGAAAATGCTCGGATGCATGAGACGAACACGTATGCAAAATAAAATGCATGTACATGATATGAAATGCAGATGATGACATGGCAAAGTGCAACACGCAAGCACATGACATGGCAAAGACGGTGAATAATCGCGACACCGGGCGATCGAATCCGGGCGCAAACACTCCTCCACTAATAAGAGATCTCGTCCCGAGATCTTAGGACCGAGACGGAAGGGAAAAAGGGATGAGGTGAAACAAGAACTCAAAAGAAGAAGCAAAGAATCGAGAGCACTCGAGAAGAAGAGAGGAACGACGAGAATGACGAGAATCGAAAGCTCACGGAATCAGATAGACTATGACACCACTCGTTCTAACCGGAGTGGTTAGAATGAGAAAAGAAACGGATAAGACTGAAAGGATTTAGGCAGCACTCCGGCTAAAACATGGAGGAATAGAACTTGAACTTAAGAGGATGGAATGATACTTGATGAAGACATGACACAAAACCTCCTGAAAGAATTGAAAGAGTTGAATGAAAAGAACGGATAAGAATATGACAACTTGTGCCACGAATGAAATAGAAAGCAACCTTAGAAGAAAAGATTGAATGGAGTTGTTGAGAAAATCAACAACAAAAGAATGAGCTTGTCGTGGACTTATGGAAAACATCTCAAAAATTATGAGGTGATAACCAGCCGCAAATGAAATGATTGAATAGTCGAGAAGAATGAAGAAAAGCAAAACTCCACTTTCCACTAAAATGAAGAATTATTTGCTCTTCAAGACGGGAGAAGAAAAGATACTGACTCCTCCAACAAAATCTTGATGAACTCTTGAAGAATGAATTAAATCATGAAGAACCACCATGAAGAACTCCGTGACAAAAAGGATGATGAGATAGAATGAAGGAAGAAAGAATAAGATGAGCCTTGCGGTGAATTAGATGGAGGATTCCGTTTAACTGGTCGAGGAAATTTTGAACTCCGGAAAAGAAAAGATAGAGAACACTTGAACTAGAATTTATTCATCAAGAACAAACTCCGAAGGAAGGGATTACTCACTTGGATGAAAATAAGAATAAGATTTATTGCATGCTTATCCTTCATCAAATTAAATTGATGACAAGCAATGGATTTTTCATACCACTTATTCTTCTTGAAAAGGATTGAGAAAAGACATGTCGCAAACTTGAGTAGGTCTTCATGAACCACCGGTAGGATTGAAAAGAACGAATGGATTAAAGTGATAATCAAGGAAAATAATCTTGAACGAACCACCGTAAGAATTTGGAAATGACTGATGAAAGGGAATGAATCACCGGGAAGAATTAGAAGAACAAATAAACTAGAGGGGATTTAGATGCACAAGAACAAAGAGATCATGATCTGATAGAAGAATACTTGAACGAAGCACCGGAAGAATATTGAGACGAACGAAGGGGCACGGATATAGAATAATTGGAGAACGACTTTGAAAACTTGGAACGAAGAAATATTCCGAAAATATGGCCTCCGGATGATCGAGAGGGAAAGCAACACCTGAAATGCTCCGGATGGATGAAAAGAATTTGCATGACTAGAAACAATTAGATAGGATAACATCGAGCTGTCACCACGAATCTCCGGGAGAATGGACAAGATTTAGAAGACAACTCTTCTTCGGTCTTCAAATGACAACGAGAAACACCGCAAAAATTATTGCGATACTCCGGGAGAATGAAAAACGAAGAGGTTGAGCCAACAATGAAATGATTTGAAATTGACCTTGAAAAGCATCTGACTGATGGGATCCATTCTACGTCAAACTCGAAAAGAATTGAGAATAACTCCGGGGGAATTAAAAGAGTCAGGTAAGATCCTGGGAAAAGACCTGTGGGTTAGGGCCCACTAAAAGAAAACACCGCTGGAAAAGATTGTTGAACAGATAGATGATGCACCGAACAATTGAAATATTTGCATGAGGTGACAACCTCGGATTAATTCAAACACGCATTTAATCTCCCGAGATGTCTTGAGCACCTTTAAGGATAAATCAAGCAGAGACGAACGAGCAGGAAGAACACTTGATCCAGGAAAAGAATGTGATCAACCCAAAAAAACTTGGATTGAGTGCAATCAAAAAGAAAGGGATGAAGAATGTCGAACAAGACGAGAATTCACCGTTGAAATAATTGACGGAAGACTCAAGAGACTCAGACGAATGAAATTGATGGTCGGAAGAAACTCAACTCCGGAAGAAAAAGGGTGGGGGCGGAAAAACAAAGGCAACTCGAGGGGAAACGACGAATATCTTGAAGAGAGAATACCGTTGAAATCATTGAGGAAAGAAAGCAAAGACTTCACACGAGTAGGATGGATACTGCCACGGACTCGGTTCCGAGAAGAAGAAGGTGGGCGGTGGGAAAAACAAGGACAACTTCGACAAGGAAAAACAACGACGCCGGAGGAAGAACCGAGGATTGAACTTGGCAAAGATGAAGATGGTCGAGTCAACTTGACGGAAAAGCACCGATAAAAGAGCCGAGGAACAACGATCGAAAAACCAATCATGTGAACCTAAAGAAAATTTGAAGGGAAGAGGAGTAATTCAAAACACCTACGCCAAGATTCCTCACCAGAGCGACGAAAGGGCTGAGGAGTAAAAAGAATTCCTACTCTCGATATAACTAGACTCGTAAAATAGTTTTTTCTAGACTCAACAACGCCAAACTACATGATCAATCAAGGGGGCCTTAGGGTCGGTCGAGGCTCGATACTAACTTGTCACGCCTAATATGCGACCCTATCCAAAAGGAACTCGACGGTCCCACCAAGGATAGACCCGATATTGAAACGCTGTTGCAAGGTGGATATCATTACATCAATATTACATAATAGATGGATACATACATAAGGCACAAATGCCACAAGAACACATCAACATCATATACAAGATCAACATCCAACTACGGATGAAACATAAACAGAAGCTCAAACGACATCCACCTGCTAGCCTGTGCTGCCGACCGAACCTATCCCCGATCAAGAAGAAGCGTAAGACGAACTCCAACACAAGCAAACATCGCTTCTCGCTTCATGATCATCGCAAGAACCTGTACCTGCAACTGGTGGTGTAGTAATCTATGAGCCACGAGGACTCAAAGAATCCCATTACCATGGGTATCAAGACTAGCAAAGCTTAATGGGAAAGGAAGGGGTAAAGTGGTGAGGTTGTAGCAGCGACTAAGCATATATGGTGGCTAACATACACCAATGAGAGCGAGAAGAGAAACAAAGGAACGGTCGTCAACTAGTAATGATCAAGAAGTGATCCTGAACTCCTACTTACGCCGACATAACCCGTAAACCGTGTTCTCCTCTCGATCAACCCCAAAAGAGACACTCACGGTTACGCATAACGTTGGTGTATTTTAGAAGAGTTTGCTTCAAGTTTACTACAACCGGATATCAACAAATTCCCATCTGCCACATAACCGCGGCACGGCTCTCGAAAGTTTATACCCGCAGGGTGTCCTAACTTAGCCCATGATAAGCTCTCGCGATCAAACGAAGGATATTCTTCTCCCGGAAGACCCGATCAGTCTCGAATCCTGCCACAAGACATTTCGACAGAATAAAACAAGACCAACAAAGCCGCCTGGATGTGCCGACAAATCCTCGATAGGAGCTGCACATATCTCGTCTCGTGGCACACCGGATGAGCAGTCCATAAACTAAAACCAGACCTCAAGTTGCCTTGAGGGGGCGCCGCAGACAGGCTCTAGTTCAGGCCTGCACTCGAAAGAGCACTGGTCCGGGGGCTAAATAAAGATGACCCTCGGCTCCTAAACCCAAGGAAAAGGGCATAGGTGAGGCAAATGGTAAAACCAATGTTGGGCCTTGCTGAAAAGTCTTATTCAAAGCGAATCGCCAAGGGGGTCCCATAAATCACCCGACCGTGTTAGGGACGCAAAAATCCGGGAACATAATACCGATATGACGGAAACTAGGCGGCAAGAGGAACAAAACACTGCATAAGGCCGAGCCTTCCACCCTTTACCAAGTATATAGATGCATTAATTAAATAAGATATATTGTGATATCCCAACAAGTAAACATGTTCCAACAAGGAACAACATCTCCATGTTCCAACAAGGAACAAACTTCATCTTCACCGCAGCTAGCAACGCTATAAGAGGGCTGAGCAAAGCGGTAACATAGCCAAACAACGGTTTGCTAGGAAGGGTGCAAAAGGTTAGAGGCTGACATGGTAATTCGGGATGGCTTGATAAACAGTAATAGGTAGCGCAAGATAGCGATAGAACGAAGCAACTAGCATAGCAATGATAGTAGTGAGATCCAGGTAGCGGTCATCTTGCCGAAATCCCGCTAGGAAGAAGAACGAGTCCATGAAGAAGACGAACGAAGAAGCCGAACCAAGCGAGACGAACGAATCCTCACGATCGCAACGAAACAGGAACTAACAAGAAGAAGCACACAACATAGTAAACACACCACACATGAACAAGACATGATGCACAACAAGCATGATGCATGACAAAGCTACATGAGGCTACTCATGGCAAGAGATGATGCAAACAAGAGCAACACATCAAGGCAAGTTCAAATGAGGCCGAGAACAACATATAACAATTCCGGTAAGTCCTCATATGCATATTTCGAAATTGGTCCAGATCTGAATAAACCTTATGTTTAAGTTGTTAAACAGCAAGTTAAGATGCACCACGATGATCTACACGAAAATTCTAGTCAAGTTACATATAAAGTTCATTAGATTCGGAGCTACGGCCTAGAAGATATGAGCAAAACAAGATAAACATGGCATTGATGCAAAATGCACCCAAACATCAAGCAAACACCTCAAAACAAGGATGCAACATGATAAATATGAAACTACATGCAAAATCAAGCAAGTTTCATATAGAGCACGCTCAAAACGGAGCAACGGTTCAACACATACACTCTATACAAGTCATGACAACAATCTGTCCAAAACAGCAACTAGGCATATTGCAAGCATCAAAACAACATGCTACAGCACCGCAACATGAAAACAAAAGGCATGGGCATGATGTACAGGTAAAGCATTACAAAACATGATCACTGAGCTATCTCCAGAAACCACTAGCACATGCTCAAAAACACATGGCAAGATTGCAAATAATAATGCTTTCAGCATTGGCGGAAATAACATCAAAGTTGCAATGTTTAGAGCTATCAAATAGCATGTTACAGGAACTTAACATGGCAAACAAAGGCATGGCATGAATCTACTAATTGCATATAACAAAAGTCCCTTACTGACCATAAGTCAAAAGGATCCAAAATATGATGGCACCCATGTAAACATGGCAAGTTATATTACGATTCATACATGGCAGAACAACAATAAGTAGGCATGTTGGTGAGCTTGAACCACTCACCACAGAGAAATACATGGCATGGCAAGGCAACCAACAGTAAGAAGACATGGCATAGAAGATATAAATGGCAAGAACAACATCATAGCATACACGGATCAACTACAACAACCTTGGCAAAATTGAATAACCTGTAAACAATCTGCCAGGAAACATTTTATAGCAAAAGTAGAGCTCGATTGACTCAAGCTAGACTACACCATAATTGCAAACAAGGGCATGGATGGATAGAGCAAGACATGTAGAACAAAACATCCTTACTGAAGTATCTCAAAATATGCATGGATCTCTATAGCATCAAGTTGACATGGCATAAAAATATCAAGCAGTAATGTATTGAAATCAGCAACATCATGAAGCCTAGTTTGCATGCTTGTGCTAGTCACCACATAGATCACAAAAATACATGGAATACACCCCTGGAAATATGGCATGGCATATTACAAAACACATATAGGACTCAAGTTCATAGGATGCACACATCAATCATGGCAAAAATGACAAAAGTGCATGTTCTGATAAAAATCAGAAACTAACATCACATAGCACTCTTCTAACAGCATTTCGGGCATCAAGATGAGCTCAAATGAAAATGATTCAATGAGATGAAATGATCTACTCTTCGAGACGAACATTTCGACATATTACACGCGCAAAACGGAGCAATATGCAGAGAGTTATGGCATGATGAAAATGCATGAAAATGACAAAATGCTTCGGGACTTAGAAGAAAAAAGGACCTCGAGGGGAGAAAGTCAACGGCATGATCTAGATCGGGATCTCGGCGGCACGGGAACCGAGGTTCGCCGGGTGGGCCGCGGAGACGCAGGGAGAGGCCGGAGGAGGAGGTGGAGCCGGGGCGGGCGAAAGCACCGGGCGCGGCGGCGGGCGATCAAGGCCGGCGGGCGGGCGCAAGGCGCGGGCGGGCGGACGGGGAGGCGGGCGGCGGCGATGGCGAGGGCGGCGACGGCAGCTGGATGAGGCGGCGGGGCGGCGGCGCATCGGGGGTTTGGCGGCGGCGCTGGCGCCAAGGAGGCGGCGGCGCGGCGACCCGGCCAAGGCGGAGCGGGCGGCGGCGGATGGGCTTGGGGCCCGACGACTGGCTCAAGGGCGGGGCGGGCGGCGGGAGGAGAGAGAGAGGGAGGCGCGCTGAGGTGGCGACCTGCTTGGAGGAGAGCGACGGCGGGATGACGTGGCGCGCGCCATTGGTCGGGCGACGGGCTGGCTGGATGTGTCCGGCCAAGGGACGCGCATCCGGCGCGTGGAGGAGAGCGGGCTAGGTTCATCTGCGAATTCATCCGCAATTTTCGGAGGGGAGGTGTATTTATAGGTAGAGGGAGCTAGGAGAGTCCAAATGAGGTGCGGAGCTGCCACGCGATCGTGATCGAACGATCGAGAGCATGGAGGGGAGTTTGGTGGGTTTTGGGCCAGTTTGAAAGGGGTGTTGGGCTGCAAACAAAAGAGGCTTTTGCGGTTACCTTGCTAACTGCTGAGTACCAAACGACTCCAAATGATCCGAAACTTGACAGCGGTTCACCGGTGCTATATCAAGGCCGCTTGACAAACCTCGGTCCATTCCGAGACCGCTTAACACCCGCACATGAAAAGAGGTAAAAGGGGCACCGGAGACATAGGAGTGCCGGATTGCAAACGGACAACGGGAAAATGCTCGATGCATGAGACGAACACGTATGCAAAATAAAATGCATGACATGATATGAAATGCAGATGATGACATGGCAAAGTGCAACACGCAAGCACATGACATGGCAAAGACGGCGAATAACTGGCGGACACCTGGCGCATCGAATCCGGGCGTTACACCCAAGCTTAGGCTCTTGCCACTCCTTGTTCCATAATCCATCAAAAGAATTCACCTAAAACTTGAAAACTTCACAACACAAAATTCAATAGAAATCTCGTGAGTCTGCTAGAGAAAGAAGACAAAAGACTACTTTAAGGTAGTGTAATGAACTCATTATTTATTTATATTGGTGTTAAACCTACTGTATTACAACTTCTATGGATCATAAACTATTTTACTAGCCATAGATTCATCAAAATAAGCAAACAACACACGCAAAAACAGAATCTGTCAAAAACAGAACAGTCTGTAGTAATCTGTAACTAACGCAAACTTCTGAACTCAAAAATTCTACCAAAATTAGACGACCTGGAAAATTTGTTTATTTATCAGCAGCAATTGGAATCAATATTTTATCACGTTCTGGTGATTTTAACAATTCGCACTGAGTGCAAAGTTTCTGGAAATTACAGCAAGATCAAATACCTATTATCCAAGAAGATCCAATAGGTTCAACTTGGCACAAACACTAATTAAAAGATAAAACCACATCTAAACAGAGGCTAGATGGATTATTTATTCCTAAACAGAAGCAAAAACAAAACTAAAAATAAAATTGGGTTGCCTCCCAACAAGCATTATCGCTAACGCCCTAGCTAGGCATAAAAGCAAGGATAGATCTAGGTATTGCCATCTTTGGTAGGCAATCCATAAGTGGCTCTTATAATAGATTCATATGGTAATTTTATTTTATTTCTAGGAAAGTGTTCCATGCCTTTCTTTAATGGAAATTGAATCTAATATTCCCTTCCTTCATATCAATAATTGCACCAATCGCTCTAAGGAAAGGTCTACCAAGAATAATAGGACATGAAGGATTGCAATCAATATCAAGAACAATAAAATCAATGGGCATATAATTCCTATTTGCAACAATAAGAACATTATTAATTCTTCCCATAGGCTTTTTAATAGTGGAATCTGCAAGATGCAAGTTTAGGGAGCAATCGTCAAAATCACGGAAATCTAGCAAATCGCACAAAGTTTTCGGAATAGTAGAGACACTAGCACCCAAATCACACAAAGCATGAAACTCATAATCTTTAATTTTAATTTTAATAGTAGGTTCCCACTCATCATAGAGTTTCCTAGGATTAGAAACTTTCAAATCAAGCTTTTCTTCATAAGATTGCATCAAGGCATCAACAATGTGTTTGATAAAGGCCTTATTTTGACTATAAGCATGAGGAGAATTTAGCACGGTTTGCAACAAGGAAATACAATCAATTAAAGAGCGATTTTCATAATTAAATTCCTTGAGATCCAATATAGTGGGTTTAGCAACATCTAGATTTTTATTTCTTTCAATCCCACTTTTATCAATTTCATCATCAAGATCTAAAAACTCCGAATTCTTAGAACGCCTTCTAGGTAAAGGAAGATCATATTCAGTTTCATCAAGATTCATATTGCAAAACAAAGATTTAATAGGGGACACATCAATAACTTTTAGATCTTCATCTTGATTTTCATAGGGATTAGAAGAACACGCTTTAATAAAGGCATCTTTGGAAGAACGCATCCTAGTGGTTCTTGTTGGAAATATGCCCTAGAGGCAATAATAAAATCATTATTATTATATTTCCTTGTTCATGATAATTGTCTTTATTCATGCTACAACCAGATTATCCGAAATCGTAATACACGGTGAATACATAGACTACAATACGCCCTAGTAAGCCTCTAGTTGACTAGCTCGTTGGTCAACAGATAGTCATGGTTTCGACTATGGACATCGATGTCATTGATAACGGATCACGCCATTAGGAGAATGACGGATGGACAAGACCCAATCCTAAGCATAGCACAAAGATCGTAGTTCGCTTTGCTAGAGCTTTTCCAATGTCAAGTATCTCTTCCTTAGACCATGAGATCGTAACCCCGGATACCGTAGGAATGCTTTGGTGTACCAAACGTCACAACGAATCGGGTGACTATAAAGGTGCATTACAGGTATCTCCGAAAGTGTCTGGGTTGACACGGATCGAGACAGGATTTGTCACTCCGTATGACGGAGAGGTATCATCGCCCACTCGGTAATGCATCATCATAATGAGCTCAAAGTGATCAAGTGTCCGGTCACGGGATCATGCATTACGGTACGAGTAAAGTGACTTGCCGTAACGAGACTAAACGAGGTATTGGGATACCGACGATCGAAGTCTCGGCAAGTAACATACCGTCCGACAAAGGGAATAGCATACGGGGTTGCTTGAACCTCGACATCGTGGTTCATCCGATGACAACATCGAGGAGTTGTGGGAACCAACATGGGTATCCAGATCCCGCTGTTGGTTATTGACCGAGAGCGCCTTGGTCATGTCTACATGTCTCCCGAACCCGTAGGGTCTACACACTTAAGGTCTTGGTGACGCTTAGGGTTAATAGGAAAACTTGTATGTGATTACCGAATGTTGTTCGAGTCCCTGATGAGATCCCTGGACGTCACGAGGAGTTCCGGAATGGTCCGGAGGTAAAGATTTATATATGGAAGTCGCCAAACGGACACCGGAAAAGTTTCGGTCATATCGGTTTTATGGAGGGTCCACCGAAAGGTTCCGGAGGACCACCGGAGGGGCCACCCTTTGGGGGCCACTTGGGCTGCGTGGGAGGCAGCCAGCCCCGGTGGCTGGGCGCACCTCCCTTGGCCCATGCGCCTAGGGTTGAAGGGGAACCCCAAGGGGGCGCCTGCTTGGGGGCAAGCCCTCCCTTGGTCAGCCTCTAGATGCATCTAGAGGGTCCGCCCTCCTCCCTTCCCCTATAAATAGAGGGGTGGAGGAGGGCTGCACACACCATTGAAGGCGCAGCCCTCCCTCCCCAACACCTCCTCCTCCGCATAAGCTTGGCGGCCCTGCCGAGAACAACACTCCATCCGCATCACGCCGTCAGGTTGCCATTGAGTGGTCTTCTCAACCTCTCCTTCCTCCTTGCTGGATCAAGACGAAGGAGACGCCACATCCCGCACGTGTGTTGAACGCGGAGGTGCCGCTCGCTCAGCACTTGGTCATCGGTGATCGGAATCATGTTGGGAACGCCTTCATCATCACCACCCTCGAACGCTTCCGTATTCGATCTACAAGTGGTATGTAGATGCAAACTCTCTCGTAACTCGTTGCTTAGTAGAACTCATAGATGGATCTTGGTGAAACCGTAGGAAAAATTTAATTTTCTGCAACGCTCCCCAACAAAGGGCATCATGAGCTAGGTCTATGCGTAGTTCTCTTTGCACGAGTAGAACACAATTTAGTTGTGGGCGTGGATCTTGTCAATTTACTTGCCGCTACTAGTCTTATCTTGCTTTCGCGGTATTGTGGGATGAAGCGCCCGGACCAACCTTACACGCACGCTTACGTGAGACCGGTTCCACCGACTAACATGCACTAGTTGCATAAGGTGGTCGGCGGTGTCCGCTCTCCTACTTTAGTTGGAGCGGATTCGATGAAAAGGGTCCTTATGAAGGGTAAATAGAAGTTGACAAGATCACGCTGTGGTTATTCGAGGTAAGAAAACGCTCTTGCTAGAACCCAATTGCAGCCACGTAAAAGATGCAACAACAATTAGAGGACGCCTAACTTGTTTTTGCAGCAATTGTCATGTGATGTGATATGGCCAAGTTGTGATGAATGATGAATGACATATTGTGATGTATGAGATCATGTTCTTGTAATAGGAATCACGACTTGCATGTCGATGAGTATGACAACCGGCAGGAGCCATAGGAGTTGTCTTTATTTTGTATGACCTCAAGTGTCATTGAAGGACGCCATGTAACTTACTTTACTTTATTGCTAAACGCTTAGCCATAGAAGTAGAAGTAGTCGCATGCGGACAACTTCATGGAAGCACAATGATGGAGATCATGGTGTCATGCCGGTGACAAGATGATCATGGAGCCTCAAGATGGAGATCAATGGAGCTTTATGATATTGGCCATATCATGTCACTACAATATAATTGCATGTGATGTTTATTATGTTAATACATCTTGTTTACTTAGAACGATGGTAGTAAATAAGATGATCCTTACTACAATTTCAAGAAGTGTTTCTAACTATGCACCGCTAAAAGTTCGTCGCTTCTAAGCACCACGTGATGATCGGGTGTGATGGATTCTTACGCTCACATACAACGGGTGTAAGACAGATTTACACACGCGAAAACACTTAGGGTTTACTTGACGAGCCTAGCATGTATGCATATGGCCTCGAACACGGAGACCGAAAGGTCGAACACGAGTTGTATAGAAGATACGATCAACATGAGAATGTTCACCGATGATGACTAGTCCGTCTCACGTGATGATCGGACACGGCCTAGTCGACTCGGATCGTGTAACACTTAGATGACTAGAGGGATGTCTAATCTGAGTGGGAGTTCATTTAAATAATTTGATTAGATGAACTTAATTATCATGAACTTAGTCTAAAACTTTTGAATGATATGTCTTGTAGATCAAATGGCCAACGCCATGTCAACTTGAACTTCAACGCTGCTCCTAGAGAAAACCAAGCTGAAAGATGACGGCAGAACTATACGGATCGGGTCCGAACTTGAGGATCATCCTCATAGCTGCCAGAAACAATATGTCCTAGAAGGACCGCTAGGTGACGCCCCGTCTCTGCAGAACCAAGACATTATGAATGCTTGGCAGTCTCGTGGTCGATGATTACTCCCTCGCTCAAGGCGGCATGCTTTACAGCTTAGAACCGGGCTCCAAAAGCGCTTTTGAGCATCACGGAGCATATGAGATGTTCGAGGAGCTGAAACTTGTTTTCCAAGCTCACGCCCGGTCGAGAGATATGACATCTCCGACAAGTTCTATAGTTGTAAGATGGAGGAAAACAGTTCGCTGCTGAGCACATTCTCAAGATGTCCGGGTTGCACAACCGTGATGACCCAAATGAATATTAACCTCCCCGATGAGGCGGTCATTGATGAATCCTCCAATCGCCCCACCAAGCTACAAGAGCTTTGTGATGAACTACAACATGCAGGGATGGTAAAGACCATTCCTCAAGTGTTCTCTATGCTGAAGTCGGCCGAGGTTGAAATCAAGAAAGAACATCAAGTGTTGATGGTCAATAAGACCACTAAGTTCAAGAAGGACAAGGGCAAGAAGAACTTCAAGAAGGACGGCAAGGAGGTTGCCGCCCGTAAGCAAGTTGCCGGAAGAAGTCAAAGAATGGACCCAAACCCGAGACTGAGTGCTTTTATTGCAAGGAGGGTCATCGAAGCGGAACTGCCCCAAATACTTAGCGGACAAGAAGGCCGGCAACACCAAAGGTATATTTGATATACATGTAATTGATGTGTACTTTACTAGTACTCGTAGTAACTCCCGGGTATTTGATACCGTGCCGTTGCTCATATTTGTAACTCACAGCAGAGCTACGGAATAAGCGGAGACCGCAAAGGACGAGGTGACGGCGCGCTGTCGGAATGGTTCCGAGTCGATGTGATCGCCGCCGCACGCTACCTCTTCATTTACCTACGGATTAGTTATGAACCTTAATAATTGTTATTTGGTGCCAAGTTTGAGCATGAATATTGTATCCGGATCTCGCTTAATACGAGATGGCTACTCATTTAAACCGAGAATAATGGTTGTTCTATTTATATGAGAGATATGTTTTATGGTCATGTCCGATGGTCAATGGTTTATTCTTAATGAATCTTTGTTTAGTATTACACATGTTTATAGCGTGAATACCAAAAGATGTAAAGTTGATAACGATAGTCCCACATACTTGTGGCATCGCCGCCTTTGGTCACATTGGTGTCAAGCGCATGAAGAAGCTCCATGCTGATGGACTTTGGAGTCTTTAGATTATGAATCATTTGACACATGCGAACCATGCCTCATGGGCAAGATGACCAAGACTTCGCTTCCTCCGAACAATGGAGCGAGCAACCAACTTGTTGGAAATCATACATACCGATGTGTGCGGTCCAATGAGCATTGAGGCTCATGGAGGATATCGTTATGTTCTCACCTCACGGATGACTTGAGTAGATATGGTTATGTCTACTTGATGAAACACAAGTCCGAGACCTTTGAAAAGTTCAAGGAATTTCAGAATGAAGTAGAGAATCCACGGACCGAAAGATAAAATTCTTACGATCAGATCGTGGAGGAGAATATTTAAGTCACGAATTTGGTACACACTTAAGAAAATGTGGAATTGTTTCACAACTAACGCCACCGAACACCTCAACAGAACGGTGTGTCCGAACGTCAGAATCGCACTCTATTGGATATGGTGCGGTCTATGATGTCTCTACCGATTTGCCGCTATCATTTTGGGGATACGCCTAGAGACAGCTACATTCACTTTAAATAGGGCACCGCCTAAGTCCGCTGAGACGACACCGTATGAATTATGGTTTGGGAAGAAACCTGTCTGTCGCTTCTAAAAGTTTGGGGATGCGATGCTTATGTCAAGAAACTTCAACCCGAAAAGCTCGAACCCAAGTCGAAAAATGTGTCTTCATAGGATACCCTAAAGAAACCATTGGGTATACCTTCTACTTAAGATCCGAGGGCAAGATCTTTGTTGCCAAGAACGGAACCTTTCGAAAAAGAGTTTCTCTCGAAAGAAGTAAGTGGAGGAAAGTAGAACTCGATGAAGTACTACCTCTTGAACAGATAGTAGTACAGCCAGAAAGTATTCCCGTGATGCCTACACCAACCAAGAGGAAATTAATGATGATGATCAAGGTACTTCGGATCAAGTTGCTACTCAACCTCGAGGTCCACAGGACACGCTCCGCACTGCAGTGGTACGGCAATCCTGTCCCGAAATCATGTTGTTAGACAACGGTGAACCTTCAACTATGAAGAAGCGATGGCGGCCCAGATTCCAACAAATGGCTAGAAGCCATGAAATCCGAGATAGAATCCATGTATGAAAACAAAGTGTGGACTTTGACCGACTTGTTCGATGATCGGCAGCAATAGAAAACAAATGGATCTTTAAGAAGAAGACGGACGCGATGGTAATGTCACCATTTATAAAGCTCGACTTGTCGCTAAGGGTTATCGGCAAGTTCAAGGGATTGACTACGATGAGACTTTCTCCCGTAGCGAAGCTTAAGTCCGTCTCAATCATGTTAGCAATTGCCGATACTATGATTATGAGATATGGCGATGGACGCCAAAACAGCTGCTCCTTAACGGTTATCTTAAGGAAGAGCAGATATGATACAGCCGTAAGGTATTGTCGATCCTAAGAATGTCGAAAGTATGCAAGCTCCAATGATCCATTTATGGGCTGGTGCAAGCATCTCGAGTTGAAACATTCGCTTTGATGAGATGATCAAAGCATTTAGTTTATGCAGACTTATGGAGAAGCCTCGCTACAAGAAAGTGAGTGGGAGCTCAGAGCATTTCTCATATTATATGTAGATGACATACTTTTGATGGGAAATGATATAGAATTATTGGACAGCATTAAGGCCTACTTGAATAAGTGTTTTCAATGAAGGACCTTGGAGAAGTTGCTTATATATTAGGCATCAAGATCTATAGTGATAGATCGAGACGCCTCATAGGTCTTTCACAAAGCACATACCTTGACAAGATTTTGAAGAAGTTCAAAATGGATCAGTCCAAGAAGGGTTCTTGCCTATATTGCAAGGTGTGAGATTGAGCTCAGCTCAATGCCCCACCACGGCAAAAGATAGAGAAGAGATGAGTGCCATCCCCATGCCTCAGCCATAGGATCTATTATGTATGCCATGCTGTGGTACCGCACTGATGTAAACCTTGCCGTAAGTTTGGTAGGAAGGTACCAAAGTAATCCCAGCAAGGAACACCGGACAGCGGTCAAGAATATCCTGAAGTACCGAAAAGGACAAAGGACATGTTTCTCGCTTATGGAGGTGATGAAGAGCTCGTCAGAATAAAGTTACGCCGACGCTTAGCTTCGACACGATCCGATGACTCAAAGTCACAAACCGGATACGTATATGTTGAATGGTGGAGCAAGAAGCTGGTGCAGCCGCAAGCGAGCGTCAGAAGGGATCTACATGTGAAGCGGAGTACATGGCAGCCTCGGAGGCAGCGATGAAGCAATTTGGGTGAAGGAGTTCATCACCGACCTAGGAGTCATACCCAATGCGTCGGGCCGATCAAACTCTTCTCGTGACAACACCGAGCTATTGCCCTTGCCAAGGAGCCCAGGTTTCACAAGAAGACCAGGCACATCAAGTTGCCGCTCAACTCCATCCGTGAAAATGTTCAAGATGGAGACATAGAAATTTGTAAAGTGCACACGGATCTGAATGTCGCAGATCCGCTGACTAAACCTCTCTCATGGGCAAAACATGATCAACACCGTAACTCTATGGGTGTTTGATTCATCACAATGTAACTAGATTATTGACTCTAGTGCAAGTGGGAGACTGTTGGAAATATGCCCTAGAGGCAATAATAAAAGCATTATTATTATATTTCCTTGTTCATGATAATTGTCTTTATTCATGCTACAACCGTATTATCCGGAAATCGTAATACACGGTGAATACATAGACTACAATACGCCCCTAGTAAGCCTCTAGTTGACTAGCTCGTTGGTCAACAGATAGTCATGGTTTCTCGACTATGGACATCGATGTCATTGATAACGGATCACGCCATTAGGAGAATGACGGATGGACAAGACCCAATCCTAAGCATAGCACAAAGATCGTAGTTCGCTTTGTTAGAGCTTTTCCAATGTCAAGTATCTCTTCCTTAGACCGTGAGATCGTAACTCCTGGACACCGAGGAATGCTTTGGTGTACCAAACGCCACAACGAATCGGGTGACTATAAAGGTGCATTACAGGTATCTCCGAAAGTGTCTGCTGGTTGACACGGATCGAGACAGGATTTGTCACTCCGTATGACGGAGAGGTATCACGGGCCCACTCGGTAATGCATCATCATAATGAGCTCAAAGTGATCAAGTGTCCGGTCACGGATCATGCATTACGGTACGAGTAAAGTGACTTGCCAAGAACGAGACTAAACGAGGTATTGGGATATCGACGATCGAAGTCTCGCAAGTAACATACCGTCCGACAAAGGGAATAGCATACGGGGTTGCTTGAACCTCGACATCGTGGGTTCATCCGATGAAAACATCGAGGAGTGCAGGGGAACCAACATGGGTATCCAGATCCCGCTGTTGGTTATTGACCGAGAGCGCCTCGGTCATGTCTACATGTCTCCCAACCCGTAGGGTCTACACACTTAAGGTTCGTGACGCTTAGGGTTAATAGGAAGACTTGTATGTGATTACCGAATGTTGTTCGAGTCCCGATGAGATCCCGGACGTCACGAGGAGTTCCGGAATGGTCCGGAGGTAAAGATTTATATATGGAAGTCGCCAAACGGACACCGAAAAGTTTCGGTCATATCGGTTTTATGGAGGGTCCACCGAAAGGTTTCGGAGGACCACCGGAGGGGCCACCCTTTGGGGGCCACTTGGCTGCGCCCGAGGCAGCCAGCCCCCGTGGGCTAGGGCGCACCCTCCCTTGGCCCATGCGCCTAGGGTTGAAGGGGAACCCTAAGGGGCGCCTTGCTTGGGGGCAAGCCCTCCCTGGTCCGCCGCCTCTAGATGCATCTAGAGGGGCCGCCCTCCTCCCTTCCCCTATAAATAGAGGGTGGAGGAGGGCTGCACACACCATTGAAGGCGCAGCCCTCCCTCCCCAACACCTCTCCTCCTCCGCATAAGCTTGGCGGCCTCGCCGGAGAACAACACTCCATCCGCATCACGCCGTGGCTGCCATTGAGTGGTCTTCTCAACCTCTCCTTCCTCCTTGCTGGATCAAGACGAAGGAGACGCCGCCGTCCCGCACGGTGTTGAATGCGGAGGTGCTGCTGCTCAGCACTTGGTCATCGGTGATCGGAATCACGCTGGGAACGCTTTCATCATCACCACCTCGAACGCCTCCGTATTCGATCTACAAGTGGTATGTAGATGCAAACTCTCTCAGAACTCGCTGCTTAGTAGAACTCATAGATGGATCTTGGTGAAACCGTAGGAAAATTTTCAATTTTCGCAACGCTCCCCAACAGCTTCTTTCTTTGCACTCATCAATGGAAATACTCATAGCTTTGAGAGACTCATTGATATCATGCTTAGGAGGAATAGATCTAAGCTTTAAAGAATCAACCTCAAGAGAAATTCTATCAACGCTCCTAGCCAAATCATCAACTTTAAGCAATTTCTCTTCAAGCAAAGCATTAAAATTCTTTTGTGAATTCATAAACTCTTTAACACTACTCTCAAATTCAGAGGGCATCTTATTAAAATTTCCATAAGAGTTGTTGTAGGAATTTCCATAGTTATTAGAAGGATTACTAAGATAAGGCCTAGGATTAAAATTCTCTATAATGACCGTTACCAAAATTATTCCTACCAACAAAATTCACATCCATAGATTCATTATTATTCTCAATCAAAGTAGACAAAGGCATATCATTGGGATCAAGAAACAATCTTAGTAGAAAATAATTTCATAAGTTCATCCATGTTTCCACTCAAAACATTGATTTCTTCTATAGCATGCACTTTTTATTAGTAGATCTTTCAAGATGCCATTGAGAATAATTAACCATGATATTATCTAGGAGTTTAGTAGCATCCCCTAGAGTGATTTCCATAAAAGTGCCTCCCATGTCAATCTAAAAGATTTCTAGAAGCAAAATTCAATCCAGCATAATTTTTTTTGTATAATCATCCACAAGTTCAAACCATGAGTAGGACAATTACATATCATTAATATCATTCTCTCCCAAGCTTGTGCAACATGTTCATGATCAAGTTGCTTAAAATTCATAATATCGTTCCTAAGAGAGATAATCTTAGCGGGAGGAAAATACTTAGAGATAAAAGCATCTTTGCACTTGTTCCAAGAATCAATACTATTTTTAGGCAAAGATAAAAACCACACTTTAGCACGATCTCTAAGCCAAAAAGGAAATAGCTTCAATTTAACGACATCATTATCGACATCTTTTTTCTTTTGCATATCACATAAATCAGCCGGTTATTCAGATGAGTAGCGCATCTTCACTAGGAAGGCCGCGAATTGATCTTTCGTAACAAGATACAACAAAGCAGTATTGATTTCACAAGATTCAGTATTGGCAAGAGGAGCAATCGGAGTGCTAAGGAAATCATTATTATTGGTATTGGTGAAGTCACACAATTTGGTAGCATCTTGAGCCATCGCGACAAACAAGCAATCCAACACACGAGCAAGCAAAAGGCAACGGGAAAAAGAGGAGGAGATTGGGAAAGAGAGGGCGAATAAAACGGCAAGGGTGAAGTGGGGGAGAGGAAAACGAGAGGCAAATGGCAAATAATGTAATGCGAGAGATAGGGATTGTGATGGGTACTTGGTATGTTGACTTTATGAGACTCCAAGAACGGCGCCATAAATCCTTCTTGCTACCTCTTGAGCACTGTGTTGGATTTCCCCTAAGAGGAGAGGATGATGCAGCACAGTAGCGTAAGTATTTCCCTCAGTTTTTGAGAACCAAGGTATCAATCCAAGAGGAGGCCACGACAAGTCCCTCGACTCGCACAAAACGATAGCTACTCGCAACCAACGCGATTAGGGGTTGTCAATCCCTTCACGGTCACTTACGAGAGTGAGATCTGATAGAGATAATATTTTTGGTATTTTTGGTATATAGATGCAAAGTGAAAGTAAAAGGTAAAGTAAAACAAAGCAAGTATAAAAGCGATGGAGATTGATATGATGAGAATAGACCCGGGGGGCATAGGTTTCACTAGTGGCTTCTCTCAAGAGCATAAGTATTCTACGGTGGGTGAACAAATTACTGTTGAGAAATTGACAGAATTGAGCATAGTTATGAGGTTATCTAGGTATGATCATGTATATAGGCATCACGTCCGAGACAAGTAGATTGAAACGATTCTGCATCTACTACTATTACTCCACTCATCGACCGCTATCCAGCATGCATCTAGAGTATTAAGTTAAAAACAGAGTAACGCCTTAAGCAAGATGACATGATGTAGAGGAATAAATTCATGCAATATGATAAATACCCCATATTGTTATCCTCGATGGCAACAATACAATACGTGCCTTGCAACCCTTTCTGTCACTGGGTAAGGAAACCGCAAGATTGAACCCAAAGCCATGCACTTCTCCCATTGCAAGAACTAACAATCTAGTTGGCCAAACCAAACGGATAATTCGAAGGGACTTGCAAAGATAACTCAATCATACATAAAAGAATTCAGAGAAGATTCAAATATTATTCATAGATAAGCTGGATCATAAACCCACAATTCATCGGTCTCAACAAACACACCGCAAAAAGAAGATTACATCGAATAGATATCCACGAGAGAGGGGGAGTACATTGTATTGAGATCCAAAAAGAGAGAAGAAGCCATCTAGCTACTAGCTATGGACCGACGGTCTGAAGTAAACTATGTTGGGGAACGTAGTAATTTCAAAAAAAATTCCTACGCACACGCAAGATCATGGTGATGGCATAGCAACGAGAGGGGAGAGTATTGTCCACGCACTGTGAGACCGTAGAAGCGAAGCGCTATGACAACGCTGTTGATGTAGTCAGACGCCTCATGATCCGACCGATCCAAGCACCGAACGACGGCACCTCCGAAGTTCAGATCGATGACGATCCCCGGACCGATCCAAAGAAAGTGTCGGGATGAGTTTCACAAGACGACGGCGCAGGACGATGATGATGCTCATCAAGCAGGCTTCGCTTAAACTCCGCGACGATATGACCAAGGTGGAATATGGTGGAGGGGGCACCGACACGCTAAGAGATCCAAGGATCAATTGTTGTCTCTTTGGTGCTAGCCCTGCCTCTATTTATATGTTGAGCCCCGGTCAAACTTGGAGCAAAAGCCTCCTCAAAGTCGGGTTTGCCCGAAGGCAAGAGTCCCACTGACCTGTGACCAAACGCCACAATCCTTGGCGCCTGTCCAGACGCCATGGGCCTCAAGGCCTGCCCAGGCCGACGCCAGGTCTCCGGCAGCTTGGCCCTCGGCCTCGCAAAACTCCTTTGCACCGACCTAAAGCCTCATGGGCTTGACCCTTGGCCTAAACATATCATCCAATATATGAATCTTTACGCCTCGACCATTTCGAGACTCTCGTCATGTCCCCGATCTCATCCGACTCAACTCCTTCGTACATCAAAACATGTAAACTCATAATATAACCGCCATCGAAACCTTGCGCAAGGACTCCTACGGGTTCGAGAACTATGTAGACATGACCGAGAAATATTCTTGGTCAATAACCAATAGCGGAACCTGGATGCCCATATTGGTTCCTACATATTCTACGAAGATCTTTATCGGTCAAACCGCATAACAACATACGTTGTTCCCTTTGTCATCGGTATGTTATTTGCCCGAGATTCGATCGCTTGTATCTCATACCTAGTTCAATCTCACATCGGCAGGTCTCTTTACTCGCTACGTAATGCATCATTCCGTAACTAACTCATTAGCTACATTGCTTGCAAGGCTTATAGTGATGTGCATTACCGAGAGGGCCCAGAGATACCTCTCCGACAATCGGAGTGACAAAACCTAATCTCAAATATGCCAACCCAACATGTACCTTTGGAGACACTTGTAGTACTTTGTAATCACCCATTACGCTGTGACATTTGGTAGCACCCAAAGTGTTCCTCCGTAAACGGAGTTGCATAATCTCATAGTTACAGGAACATGTATAAGTCATGAAGAAAGCAATAGCAATATACTAAACGATCAAGTGCTAGGCTAATGTATGGGTCATGTCAATCACATCATTCTCCTAATGATGTGATCCCAAAGAATCAAATAACAACACATGTCTATGGTTAGGAAACATAACCATCTTTGATTAATGAGCTAGTCAAGTAGAGGCATACTAGTGACTATATGTTTGTCTATGTATTCACACATGTATCATGTTTCCGGTTAATACAATTTAGCATGAATAATAAACATTTATAAGAAATAAATAATAACTTTATTATTGCCTCTAGGGCATATTTCCTTCAGCCTCCCACTTGCACTAGAGTCAATAATCTAGTTCACATCATCATGTGATTCAACACTAATATTCACATCCAGTATGTGATTAACACCCATAGTTCACATCGTCATGTGACCAACACCCAAAGGGTTTACTAGAGTCAATGATCTAGTTCACATCGCTATGTGATTAACACCCAAAGAGTACTAAGGTATGATCATGTTTTGCTCGTGAGAGAAGCTTAGTCAACGGTTCTCATCACATTCAGAGTCGTATGTATTTTGCAAATATTCTATGTCTACAATGTTCTGCACGAGCTACTTTAGCTAATTGCTCCCACTTTCAATATGTATCCAGATTGAGACTTAGAGTCATCCGGATCAGTGTAAAAAGCTTGCATCAATGTAACTCTTACGACGTGCTCTTTTATCACCTCCATAATCGAAATATTTCCTTATTCCACTAAGGATAATTTTGACCGCTGTCCAAAGGATCTACTTAGATCACTATTGTACTCCCTTGCTTAACACAATCGTAGGGTATACAATAGATCTGGTACACAGCATGGCATACTTTATAGAACCTATGGCTGAGGCATAGGGAATGACTTTCATTCTCTTTCTATCTTCCGCCGTGGTCGGGCTTTGAGTCTTACTCAATTTCACACCTTGTAACACAGCAAGAACTCTTTCTTTGATCGTTCCATTTTGAACCTTTTCAAAATCTTGACAAGGTATGTACTTATTGAAAAACTTATCAAGCCGCCTTGATCTATCTCAATAGATCTTGATGCTCAATATGTAAGCAGCTTCACCAAGGTCCTTCTTTGAAAAACTCCTTTCAAATACTCCTTTATGCTTTGCGAATAATTCTACATTATTTCCGATCAACAATATGTCATTCACATATACTTATCAGAAATGTTGTAGTGCTCCCACTCACTTTCTTGTAAATACAGTGCTTCTCCAAAAGTCTCAGATAAAACCATATGCTTTGATCAACTCATCAAAGCGTATATTCCAACTCCGAGATGCTTGCTCCACCATTGATGGATCACTGAGCTTGCACATTTTGTTAGCTCCTTTAGGATTGACAAAACCTTCGTTGCATCATATACAACTCTTCTTTAATAAATCCATTAAAGAATGCAGTTTTGACATCCATTTGCCAGATTTCATAACATGTGGCAATTGCTAACATGATTCGGATAGACTTAAGCATCGCATTTAGTGAGAAAATCTCATCGTATTCAACACCTTGAACTTTATAGAAAACCTTTGCAACAAGTCGAGCTTTGTAGATAGTAACACTACTATCGTCCGCCTTCCTCTTGAAGATCCATTTATTTAACATGGCTTGCTGATCATCGAGCAAGTCAATCAAAGTCTATACTTTGTTCTCATACATGGATCCTATCTCAGGTTTCATGGCCTCAAGCCATTTCATGAATCTGGGCTCATCATCGCTTCCTCATAGTTCGTAGGTTCATCATGGTCTAGTAACATGACTTCCGTAACATGATTACCGTATCACTCGGTGCGGATCTTACTCGAAGACCCACGAGGTTTGATAGCAACTTGATCTGAAGTTTCATGATCATCATCATTAACTTCCTCACTAATTGGTGTAGGAATCATCGAACTGATTTCGTGATGAACTACTTTCCAATAAGGGAGAAGGTACAATTACCTCATCAAGTTCTACTTTCCTCCCACTCACTTCTTTCGAGAGAAACTTCTCTAGAAAGGATCCATCTTAGCAACGTAATAATTTGCCTTCGGATCTGTGATAGAAGGTGTACCCAATAGTTACCTTTGGGTATTCTATGAAGACGCACTTTTCCAATTTGGGTTTGAGCTTATCAGTTGAAACCTTTTCATATAAGCATTGCAACTCCAAGCTTTAAGAAACGACACTTAGGTTTACCGCTAAACCATAGTTCATACGGTGTCATCTCAACGGATTTAGATGGTGCCCTTTAACGTGAATGCAGCTGTCTCTAATGCATAACCCCAAAACGATATTGGTAAATCGGTAAGAGACATCATTGATCGCACTATATCAAAATAAAGTACGGTTACGACATTCGGACACACCATAACATTGTGGTGCTCCTGTGGCGGAGCTGTGAAACTATTCCACATTGTTTTAATTGAAGACCAAACTCAGAACTCAAATATTCATCTCCACGATCAGATCGCAGAAACTTTATTTTCTTGTTACGATGATTTTCCACTTCACTCTGAAATTCTTTGAACCTTTCAACTATTTCAGACTTATGTTTCATCAAGTAGATATACCCATATCTGCTCAAATTATCTGTGAAGGTCAGAAAATAACGATACCCGCCACGAGCCTTAAAACTCATTGGTCTGCATACATCAGTATGTACTATTTCCGACAAGTTTGTTGCTCATTCCATTGTTCCGAAGAACGGAGTTTTAGTCATCTTGCCCAAAAGGCACGGTTCGCAAGCATCAAATGATTCATAACCAAGTGATTCCGAAAATCCATCAAATGATTCATAACCAAGTGATTCCGAAAATCCATCTTTATGGAGTTTATTCATGCGCTTTACACCGATATGACCCAAACGGCAGTGCCACAAATAAGTTGCACTATCATTATTAACTTTGCATCTTTTGGCATCAATATTATGAATATGTGTATCACTACGATCGAGATCCAATAAACTATTTTCATTGGGTGTATGACCATTGAAGGTTTTATTCATGTAAATGAACAACAATTATTTTTGACTTTAAATGAATAATCAGACATAATAAACATGATCAAATCATATTTATGCTCAACGCAAACGCCAAATAACATTTATTTAGGTTTAACACTAATCACGAAAGTATAGGAGTGCGATGATGATCATATCAATCCTCGAACTACTTCCAACACTCATCGTCACTTCCCTTCAACTAGTTTTTGTTCATTCTCAACTCCTGCTTTGAGTTACTACTCTTAGCAACCTAACCTGTATCAAATACCGAGGGTTGCTACTAACACTAGTAAAATACACATCAATTATCTGATATCAAATATACCCTTGTTCACTTTGCCATCCTTCTTATCCACCAAATATTCAGGGCATTTCCGCCTCAAAGGACCATTTCCTTTGCAAGAGAAGCACTTAGTTTCAGGCTTTGGTCCAGCTTTGGGCTTCTTCAAGGAGTGACAACTTGTTTGCCATTCTACTTGAAGTTTCCTTTCTTTCCCTTTGCCCTTTCTTGAAACTAGTGGTCTTGTCAATCATCAACACTTGATGCTCTTTCTGATTTCTACCTTCGCCGATTTCAACATCACGAAGAGCTCGGAATCTTTTTCGTCATCCCTTGCATACTATAGTTCATCACGGTTCCAAAGAATTTAGTGATGGTGACTAGAGAATTCTGTCAATCACTATCTTATCTCGAAGATTAACTCCCACTTGATTCAAGCGATTGAAGTACCTGCATAATCTGAGCACATGCTCACTAGTTGAGCGATTCTCCTCCATCTTTTAGCTATAGAACTTGTTGGAGACTTCATATCTCTCAACTCGGTATTTGCTTGAAATATTAACTTCAATTCCTGAACATCTCATATGGTCCATGACGCTCAAAACGCCTTTGAAGTCCCGATTCTAAGCCGCTACATGGTGCACTAAACTATCAAGTAGTCATCATATTGAGCTAGCCAAACGCTCATAACGTATGCATCTCGCTCCTCGCAATAGGTCCGCTACCTAGCGTGCATTAAGGACATAATTCTTCCAGGCAGCAATGAGGATAAACCTCGATCACGGATCCAATCCGCAACATTGCTACTAACATTTTTCAATACAATTTTCTAGGAACACATATAAAAACATAGGGAAGCAAAACATAGGGAAGCAACAACGCGAGCTATTGATCTACAACATAATTTGCAAAATACTACCAGGACTAAGTTCATGATAAATTAAAGTTCAATTAATCATATTACTTAAGAACTCCCACTTAGACAGACATCTCTCTAGTCATCTAAGTGATCACGTGATCCATATCAACTACACCATGTCCGATCATCACGTGAGATGGAGTAGTTTTCAATGGTGAACATCACTATGTTGATCATATCTACTATATGATTCACGCCGACCATTCGGTCTCCGCTCGAGGCCATATCTGCATATGCTAGGCTCGCAAGTTTAACTCGAGTATTCTGCGGTGCAAACTGGCTTGCACCCGCTGTAGATGGACGAGCTTATCACACCCGATCATCACGCGGTGTCCGGCACGACGAACTTTGGCAACGGTGCATACTCAGGAGAACACGCTCTTGATAATTTTTAGTGAGAGATCATATTAAAATGCTACCGCCAATCAAAGCAAGATAAGATGCATAAAGGATAAACATCACATGCAATCAATATAAGTGATATGATATGGCCATCAAATTCGGTGCTTGTGATCTCCATCTCCAAGCACCGCCAGATCACCATCGCCACCGCGCGACACCTTGATCTCCATCGTAGCATCGTTGTTGTCTCACCAACTATTGCTTCTACGATTATCGCTACCGCTTAGTGATAAAGTAAAGCAATTACATGGCGCTTGCATTTCATACAATAAAGCGACAACCATATGGCTCTCGCCAATGTCGATAACTCGTTACAAAACATGATCATCTCATACAATAAAATATAGCATCACGCCTTGACCATATCACATCACAACATGCCCTGCAAAAACAAGTTAGACGTCCTCTACTTTGTTGTTGCAAGTTTTACGTGGCTGCTACGGGCTGAGCAAGAACCGTTTACCTACGCATCAAAACCACAACGATAGTTTGTCAAGTTGGTGCTGTTTTAACCTTCGCAAGGACCGGGCGAGCCACACTCGGTTCAACTAAAGTGAGAGAGACACACACCCGCCAGTCACCTTTAAGCACGAAAGTGCTCGCGAACGGTGAAACCAGTCTCGCAGAAGCTGACGCTAATGTCGGTCCGGCCGCTTCATCTCACAATACCGCCAACCAAAGTATGACATGCTGGTAAGCAAGATGACTTGTATCGCCCACAACTCACTTGTGTTCTACTCGCATATGACATCTACGATAAAACCAGGCTCGGATGCCATCGCTGGGGAAAGTAGTAATTTCAAAAAATTCCTACGCACACGCAAGATCATGGTGATGGCATAGCAACGAGAGGGGAGAGTATTGTCCACGCACTCAGAGACCGTGAAGCGGAAGCGCTATGACAACGCTGTTGATGTAGTCGACGCCCTCACGATCCGACCGATCCAAGCACCGAACGACGGCACCTCCGAAGTTCAGACACGCTCAGCTCGATGACAATCCCTTGACCCGATCCAGGAAAGTGTCGGGATGAGTTTCACAAGACGACGGCAGGACGATGATGATGCTCTATCGGGCAGGTTTCGCTTAAACTCCGCGACGATATGACCAAGGTGGAATATGGTGGAGGGGGGCACCGCACACGGCTAAGAGATCCAAGGGATCAATTGTTGTCTCTTTGGTGCTAGCCCTGCCCTCTATTTATATGTTGAGCCCTGGTCGAACTTGGAGCAAAAGCCTCCTCAAAGTCGGTTTTGCCCGAAAGGCAAGAGTCCCACCTGACTCCAGACCAAACGCCACAATCCTTGGCATCCGCCCAGACGCCATGGGCTCAGTGTACCGCCCAGGCCGACGCCAGGTCTCCGCTTGGCCTCGGCCTCCGCAAAACTCCTTTTGACCGACCTAAAGCCTCATGGGCTTGACCCTTGGCCTAAACATATCATCCAATATATGAATCTTTACGCCTCGACCATTTCGAGACTCGCCATGTCCCCGATCTCATCCGGACTAACTCCTTCGTACATCAAAACATGTAAACTCATAATATAACTCACATCGAAACCTTGCGCAAGGATCTGTCAGCTGTCAAAACCGTGGATCTCGGTAGGGGGTCCCGAATCGTGCGCTCACGCGGATGGTAACAGGAGACAAGGGACACGATGTTTACCTGTGTTCGGGCCCTCTTGATGGAGGTAAAACCCACGCCCCGCTTGATTGATATTGATATTGTGGATGTTTACAAGAGTGGATCTACCACAAGATCAAGGAGGCTAAACCCTAGAAGCTAGCCTATGGTATGATTGTAAGGGTTGTTGTTCGATGGTCCTACGGACTAGAGCCATCCGTTTATATAGACACCGGAGAGGGCTAGGGTTACATAGAGTCGGTTACAATGGTAGGAGATCTACATATCCAGATCGCCAAGCTTGCCTTCCACGCCAAGGAAAGTCCCATCCGGACACGGGGAAGTCTTCAATCTTGTATCTTCATAGTCTTGGAGTCCGTCGATGATGATAGTCCGCAGATGATAGTTCGGCTGATGATGATAGTCCGCTATCCGACACCCCTAATCCAGACTCCTCAAGAGCTCTCAACCAAGCTTCAATGACGATAAGTCCGCGCAGATATCGCTTGGCATTGCAAGGCGGGTTCCTCCTCCAAATGATAGAAGATCGTGAACACTGTGATAGTGTCCGCTCGCAAAATAAATTCCACATTCCACCGTAGAGAGAATAATAATATATACACAAGTTCAATCTGTTGACGCTTTTTGTGGCATGACATCACACCACTACCAAGCCATTACTCAATTGTTTTTACTTTACCACCTCAACAAGATTTAGCTTAAGCGGTTTCCTTGGCACGCCTTGTCGAGCAGTAGATCGTGTTTCCCTTAATCCGGATTCTCATCAATACGGACGGGTAACCCAACCGCCGCCATTGATGGTGATGCTTGGGAGATAAGCGAAGTTTTACCAGCCGGTGGGGACGCGAAGACTTCGCCCACCCATATAAGGGATAAGGATTCACCTTCTCACCCACGCCTTCTTCCTCATTTGCTTATCCATCTCCACAAGACTCGAGCTCCAAATACCAAGTTCACAAGATCTCGCCTCAACCTTCTCCGACCATGTCCGGAGCGGAGGTAAATGGTTGGCCTCCATCGTTAAGGAGGAGCATATCGCTAAATCGCGCTGCGCCGATACCTTTCC
>JAHIAM010000171.1:0-22110 GCA_021605205.1 Aegilops longissima | reverse complement strand
GAATCGCTCGGCCGTCGCCGGTCTCCTGGTGGTCGCGCCAGCACCAGATCTGGCGGTTTTGGATGGCCTCGTCGACCGGCCCCGTGCTCCCTCGTTGCAGCCTCGCGCTGGCCGCAGTGCACCACGTCTGCGTGCGGCAGCCCGGTATGTTGCTACTCTCTTTGGCCCTCCGTGGCTAACCGCAGCTCATGGCTGTCTAGCCTGATGGGCTACGGCGGTGGTTGGCCAACTTGCTCCGGTTGCGAGGTGGAGGAGGCAATGCTGGGTGAAAACTTCATCGACGATGATGGCTGCAGCCGCCATTTTTCCTTCTTGAAGGCGTCGAGTTTGGCATTGTTTCCTTCCCCAAGCTCTCAGATCCCGAGAGAAATCTCGACCGGGTTCCCGTGTCGGATGGTGTCGGCGTCTCTCGCCGTTTCCTCCTTGGGGGCATCTTCTTGGATTTCTTCTGCTTCAGGTGGACTCGCCTCTTGCTGCTTCATCTCCACCTCGGCTTCGATCCTGGCTGGCCATTGTCCTTGGCGACTCGAGTGGAGCTTGCTTGGACATCCTGGGGTGGCCTCGATGACACGCTGCCCTTCGACCTCAGCGGCAGTACACCGGTACTGCGCCCTTCGGTCTCGTTGGCGCGTTGCCTTCTCGGCTGCGCTGGCGGCACTGGTGCCGCCGCTCGAACTCGGCTATCCGATGCTCTTCGTTCGCGCCAGTGATGCTTCTCGATATACTTCTACTTTGGTGTCTCCTTTCTGTCAGGGATGTGCTTCATGGTGGCCCGGACGGCGTTTGTGTGGACATCCTGGGTGGCCTCGGCAACACGCTGCCCTTCGACCTCGGCGGTACACGGTGCCGCGCCCTTCGTGTCGGTGGTCTGTTGTCTTTTGGCTTCAAGCACACCGGTGTTGCCGCACGAACTCGGCTGTCCGACACTCTTCGTTCGTGCCAGTGATGTTCCATTGCGAGCTGTTGTTCTGGTGCCCGTATTTTTCTCCCTAGGCCTTATTGTGGTCCTTTGTTAGTCGTGGAACAAGCTGCTCAGCGGAGCTCGCTACCCGAGATGTCTGGCTCCAGGGGTTTCGGTTTGGTTCTATTGCCAGCCTTCCCCTCCATCTTGTTTTGTTTCTTCTAGTTTTGGGCCTTCTCTTGATGCCCTCCCCTGTAATTTTTTTGTGTGCCTTTGTGCACTTACTTGTATCTGTACTGACTGCCAAGTCACCTTCGAGTTGGAATATAACAAGCGGTGGGGTTTTTGCCCCCCCCCCCCCGTCAATCTCGAAAAAAACATTGTTTAGGGAATATTATTCAGGAGATTGACACCGCCGCCTCCGTCAGACTGATAGAGTCGGTCCGGCCGGCGAGGAAGACCAATTATTCATGGAACATTATTGCGGGAACATTATTAACCAAACATTGTTCAGGAAACATTATTTAGATACAAAATTTTCAAGGAAAATTTGTTGACTTGCCACAACATTATTTTATTTGAAGAAGAACATGTATAGACTTTAGAGATTTTTTTTAATATATCTAGAAAATTTCCTACATTTTCATATCATTGAAGAAGAACTTTTTTTAATGGAAATGCTAACACCCACACGTGTGGGCGTTTGCATCTCGCCCACACGCGTGGATTCATGTTCATTTGTGGTTGCACGAATCTTGGTATGTTTATGGTGCCACGTAGGACTGGGCTGCACTAGTAGAAAAAGGGTCAAACGTGAAGCACATTAGTGCCGGTTTGAATTTGAGCCGGCACTAATGTGTACATTAGTGCCGGTTCCAACGGCTAGCCGGAACGCTCTCATTAGTACCGGTTCGTGCCACAACCGGTACTAAAGAGGTGGTGGCCTTTAGGACCGGTTGGTGGCTCCAACCGATACTAAAGACCCCCCCCCTTTAGTACCAGTTGGAGCCACCAACCGGTACTAAAGGGGTGCGCTGCCACCCGCAGTGCACAATATTTAGTCCCACCTCGCTAGTTGAGAGGAGTTCGCACCGGTTTATAAGCCCCGCCGTGGCTACCGTGTCGAGCTCCTCTCTAAGCAGGCCTTTGTGGGCCTATTGCACGTCTTCTGCCCTGTGGGCCTTTGTAGTATCGTAAAATACCAGCAAACGAAAAAGAATTAAATGGAAAACACAAAATTAAATGAAAAAGAAATCATCAAACCAAAAACCCCCCAAACCTTGGGCTCCCGGCCCCCGGAGCTGGCTCGTGCCACGTGGTTGCCCTTTAGCACCGGTTCGTGCTGAACCGGTACTAAAGGGGGGGGAGCCTTTAGTGCCCACACTTTAGTGCCGGTTATGGAACCGGCACTAAAACCTTTTGAACCGTGCTATTGCCGGTTCTGCACTAGTGCTGGTGTGTGGGCATTCATCCGATCGCTCACACGGGGGGTGAGGGCATTTAGCAGTTCGTCCACACGTCTGTTTTCACTCACGCACAAGGGCTAGTGTGTGGGCATTTGCCATCTCTCCCACACGCCCGTCTTCTCTACCACACCCAAAGCTGCCAGTTGCCATGTGTTTTGCAGTGTACATGGCAACTGCCCCAGTGTGCTTGTAAACAGATGACAACTCTTTCTTTTTTTACCCGAACATATGTCAGTTGCCATGTGTTTTGCAGGGTACACGGCAACTGCCCTAGTGTGCTTGTAAGCAGATGGCAACTCTCTCTTTACCCGAACATGTTATTTTGCCATGTCTTTTTGTAGCTCTACGCGGCAACTGCCAAGTGTTAGTAGGTGGCAACTCCTAAGGTTTTCAAATCATGGCAATTGTAGTAAACCAGACCATACATGGCAACTGCCTAGTGTTAGTAGGTGGCAACCACTAAAGTTTTCAAATCATGGCAACTATAGTAAACCAGACCATACATGACAACAGCTGCAGTTGTCCAAAATGGCATCTGGCACTTGACCTGAGATGGCAACTGCAGTTGAGCAACCATGACAACTGTAGTTGTCCGACATGGCAACCGTAGTTCAGCGACATGGCAACTGCAGTTAAACGAACATTGAAGAGGGTCCGAACCATGGCAACTGCGTGGACGCGTGGTGACTGTCACACGGGGCGTGCGGGACCGTGAGGTAGGTGGCTGAGAGAGGTCGTGTGGGCGTTATCTATTTCGCCCACACGTAGGCGTGTGAGAGGGACTGCGACGAAAAAAAAGGCGTGTGGACGCTAGTTGTTTTGCCCACACGTAGGCGTGTAGGCTGGTCCTCTTAGACATCACACAAAACGTGTGGCCAGGTCCCTTAATGCCCACACATGTGGGCATTATCAGCGTCCTTTTTTAATTGTTCCTAGCAAACAAATTGGAAATCTTGCACCTGGCCGGAGCAGAGAAGGATAACATTGTCAATATAAACATGAAAAAATCAAAAAGAAGGACCCGTTGAGCTTTGACCCTTTATCGCGTTACATACGTTAGCGCTTTCGGACTACAAGAGTACGTACAATCATTCCCCTCTTATTGCTATGCATCTCACAGATTAGATCTTGGGTGTTTTGTAGGATTTTATTTATTTTGATGCAACATTCCCCATCAACATCGAGCGTGAAAGCAGGCATAATGCTCCGGGTAAGTGTGATCGATGAACCCCGTGGGCTGCTGGCACGTTGGAGACGTCCATCTAGTGCATCGGCCAGTCACGAGACACCGCGAGCTGAAGAACAACCTGGGAAAATGTATTCATGAAGTCAATGTCGGCACGCTGATGATCGAGTGCACCATCTGGACGAAGCTTGTGCTTGAAGACCCGGTTCCCGATGATCATGTTGGCGTGACGTGAACGTGAGACAACCTGCAAATCACTTTGGGTCGCGAAGGGCCGCACGAGCAGAGGTCGGAAGTGGTGATGGAGGCGCGGTAGAAACTACGCAAGCGAACTCTCCATGGAGTACCACAGGCTCGGCCGGCGGATGGCCGTGCTCGCACGAGTGACAGGGCTGGCGAGCTGCATGGACGCGGCCGCGTCTCTAGACCGGCGAGCCCGACGAGGAGGCCGGGGACCCCGACGAAGCAAGCGAGGAGCCGGGCGAGGACGATGTAGAAACCGGCGGGCCGGTTAGGCGCCAGGCATGGTCGACGAGGAGCCCGATGTGGCTAGGACCAGCGAGGCCGGTAAGGTCGACGTAGGCGCAGAGGGCGGCGTCAAGGCTGATGCCACGGGGATCGAGGGTGCACTAGGCCCTGGTATAACACCACGGCGAGAGGGGGCGGTCAAGAGAGGACCGACCGCTAGCAAGGGAGCCACCACATGTTCCTGTGCACAAGGAAAACACCATTCATCAAAATAAACGTGACGGGAGACCCCGAATAACCAAGGAAGACACAAGGTAAAGAGCAAGAGGCAAGTTTATGAGGGGTGGTACACTACTAGGGAAAAGCCTACCAGTAGCGTGTGTTGGAGGCATAGTAGTGGCACAGGTGGGCACGCTACTGATACAGCCCTACAACTAATGTTTACCAGTAGCGTTGGTTGGGCGCGTTACTACTATCCTTCATAGCAGTAATGTTTTTTCACCACATGCGCTACTACTACACCTTCTTAGCAGCAGCGTCTTTGTTTCACCCAGCGCTACTACTACACATACCTAGCAGTAGTGAATGTTGGGCTACACGCGCTACTGGTAATGTTTGCTGTATTTTTTCTACTGCGCATTGCCACTGTATTTGTACTGATTTCATATAGTAGTCTCATCATATGATTTTATGATCATGATGAGTTATTATTTCAGCAGGTGAAGAAACATGGATTAGATTCAAGTAGAGGCAACATTGTGCAGATCCAAAGTACACTAATCCAAGCTTGATCACTTTAGTTTGTTCGATTACTATGATCAAGTTTGGATTAGTAGTACTTTCAGTCTGCACCATGTGTAGCCTCCACTTTAATCTAATCCATGTTTATTTCAACCATTGATATATATAATAACCGATCATGCTTATAATGATATAACAACTAAGCATCATCATCATTAACAATAACTCGATCATCGTTATCATAATAACAAGGCATACTCATCATCATCATAACCATCTAACAACTTCTACTCGTTATCATAATAACAAGTTAACTCATCATCATCATAGTCATCTAACAACTTCTACTCGTTATCATAATAACAAGTCATACTCATTATCATCATAGTAATCTGACCAACCCTAGTTAGTTGTTCTTAGCACATGATCATGAGTATTAGTTAGGACCTACTACCCTTTCTAAGGTAAAATAGCATAAAACAAGATAGGCCCTGACGCTCCATTATGAAGAATGGAGATTATCCTGTCTCCAATCTTATGCTCCGCACAATGTTGCTTCCAAGTAGCTCCTCGTGATTGTTCATACAAATTTCCATTCTTTGATTGTCATGTCTTTCATCAGTTTTAGAAATCCGGTATGAACATCAGTGAAGCCTAGGTGGACCTGGCCGTAAGCTAATAACATCAAGGCGACCTTTCAGAAACATCAGATCAAGCACACAATCCTTCGGGATTTTCTGTTAAAAAATATAATAATAACGTCGTAGTTAGCAATGTAGTTTAGCTTTAGAAGAATATATGCAAAAGATGCACGGATATCGTAATACTAAAAAAATTACTATGCCATCTTCATGGATGTTAACGTAGTTCAACACATGAACTAGTGGCACGTATTGATTATAATGTGCAGGAGTTTCATAATTGATATTGTAATTCTCAACATCAATAATAAATGAGATAAGATGATCTTTCTCCTCATAAGTTAATTCAGCGCCATCGGTGTAATAGGCTCTGTCTACTATCTTCCATATAATTTTTGAAGAATGAAAACAAGCTGTCAATGAAAATAAGCTATCAACTATTTTGAAATAAATAATATAAATTACTTAATAAATATGTTTAAGAAATTCACATAGAGGTAAAAGTGGAAGCGTATCAACAAGGACCCAAAAGTCCATATTCTCTTCGCCGATGTCATTTTCAGGATCACCATGATCGAAGGTGACATGCATACCCTCCTGAAAATCATACGCCTTGCACAATGCTTTCCAATTCGAGCAACCAAAATGAGATTCGCTCTCTGAATTGTATAGCTTTACAGCAAAAGCATAACCATGATGGGTCCTGAGGTGAACTATCTTTGTCTCCATATTCTCATCATCTTCGAAATTCAGCTTCTCCAAAACATAGCGTCTTGCATGGTATGGGATAAGCTAGTCGAATTGTAAAAGATGGAAATTACATGTTGAAGAATCAGAAGTCATGCTTAATTACGAAAAAAATACTTTTCATCATTGCGTACCGTTTCAACATCGAAGGTCTCATCGAGCTTAATACTGAAGCGCCGACCGTTTACTAGGTGAGTCCTGTCGCACAGACCCCGGTTGTCGCCGCAGTAGTCGCACTCCGGAATCCTATTGTTGTCGTCAGACATTTCCTATATTCATAATTCAAATCTTAAACTTCTAAAATTCAATATATGTACTACAAAAACTAAATTAGATCATTATTATTCATCACGGGTTGACTATCGGTCTGTTGAGTCTTCCTTTTTTAAACTTTCAGCTCACGTGGTATATATATTTGACCGTTGATGATGGTCGCTCCTCCCTTTGTCCCGAGTGCATTACACCAAAATGTCTAACACATGGGAACGAAGGAGAAGCGACCCCCACAACAACAGTCGGGATTCTTCCTCTCTGACATTTTCGACCATCGGTGATGGAAGCTCCTACTTTTATTTGGAAGTGCATTACACCAAAATGTATAGCACCTTCAAATGAAGAAGAAGCTTCCCTCGCAACAACAATTGGGATTCTTCATCCTCTCATATATGGTGGAGCCTCTCCCTCACTAATTTCTCTTTGACATTTGCGACCATCGGTAATGGTCGTTGATACGTCTCCAACGTATCTATAATTTTTGATTGTTCCATGCTATTATATTACCCCTTTTGAATGTTTATGGGCTTTATTTTACACATTTATATCATTTTTGAGACTAACCTACTAACCGGAGGCCCAGCCTGTACTGCTGTTTTTTTCCTATTTCAGTATTTCGAAGAAAAGGAATATCAAACGGAGTCCAAACGGAATGAAACCTTTGGGAGCGTGATTTTGGAACGAACCTGATCCAGAGGACTTGGAGTGCAAGTCAAGAAGCAATTGAGGCGGCCAGGAGATAGGAGGGCGCGCCCACCCCTCCTGGGCGCGCCCCCAGTCTCCTGGGCCCCTCGAGCGGCCATCGACATACTTCTTCCTCCTATATATACCTACATATACCTAAAACATCCAGGGAGCCACCGAAACACAATTTCCATAGCCGTAATCTTCTGTATCCGCGAGATCCCATCTTGGAGCCTTCGCCGGCGCTCCCCCGGAGGGGGAATCAACCACGGAGGGCTTCTACATCAACACTGAGTTGTGAGTAGTTTACCACAGACCTTCGGGTCCATAGTTATTAGCTAGATGGCTTCTTCTCTCTTTTTGGATCTCAATACAATGTTCTCCCCCTCTCTTGTGGAGATCTATTCGATGTAAACTCTTTTTGCGGTGTGTTTGTCGAGATCCGATAAATTTTGGGTTTATGATCAAGTTTATCTATGAGAAATATTTGAATCTTCTCTGAATTCTTTTATGTATGATTGAGTTATCTTTGCAAGTCTCTTCGAATTATCAATTTGGTTTGGCCTACTAGATTGATCTTTCTTGCCATAGGAGAAGTGCTTAGCTTTGGGTTCAATTTTGCGGTGTCCTTACCCAATGATAGAAAGGGTTGCAAGGCACGTATTGTATTGTTGCCGTCAAGGATAAAAAGATGGGGTTTATATCATATTGCATGAGTTTATCCCTCTACATCATGTCATCTTTCTTAATGCGTTACTCTGTTCTTATGAACTTAATACTCTAGATGCATGCTGGATAGCGGTTGATCTGTGGAGTAATAGTAGTAGATGCAGGCAGGAGTCAGTCTACTTGTTGCGGATGTGATGCCTATATACATGATCATGCCTAGATAATCTCATAATTATTCGCTTTTCTATCAATTGCTTGACAGTAATTTGTTCACCCACCGTAATACTTATGCTATCTTGAGAGAAGCCACTAGTGAAACCTATGGCCCCCGGGTCTATCTTTTATCATATAAGATTTTAATCTACTTTTATTTGCACCTTTACTTTTTGCATCTATATTATAAAATACCAAAAAAATATTTATCTTATCATACTATCTCTATCAGATCTCACTTTCGCAAGTGGCCGTGAAGGGATTGACAACCCATTTATTGCGTTGGTTGCGAGTTCTTTGTTTGTTTGTGTAGGTGCGTGGGACTTTTGAGGGGCCTCCTACTGGATTGATACCTTGGTTCTCAAAAAACTGAGGGAAATACTTACGCTACTATTGCTGCATCACCCTTTCCTGTTCAAGGAAAACCAACGCAAGCTCAAGACGTAGCAAGAAGGATTTCTGGCGTCGTTGCCGGGGAGGTCTTCGCTCAAGTCAAGACATACCAAGTACCCATCACAAACTCATCTCCCTCGCATTTACATTATTTGCCATTTGCCTCTCGTTTTCCTCTCCCCCACTTCACCCTTGCCGTTTTATTTGCCCTCTCTTTCCCAATCTTCTCCTTTCTTTTTCTCTTGCCTTTTTCAATTTGCTTGTGTGTTGGATTACTTGTTGCCATGGCGCAAGATAATACCAAATTGTGTGATTTCTCCAATACCAATAATAATGATTTCCTTAGTACCCCAATTGCTCCTCTTAATGATGTTGAGTCTTGTGAAATCAATACTGCTTTGTTGAATCTTGTTATGAAAGATCAATTCGCCGGCCTTCCTAGTGAAGATGCCGCTACTCATCTAAACAACTTTGTTGATTTGTGTGATATGCAAAAGAAGAAAGATAAGGATAATGATATTGTTAAATTGAAGTTATTTCTGTTTTCACTTAGATATCATGCTAAAGTTTGGTTTTCGTCTTTGCCTAAAAATAGTATTGATTCTTGGAACAAGTACAATGATGCTTTTATCTCTAAGTATTTTCCTTCCGCTAAGATTATCACTCTTAGGAACGATATTATGAATTTTAAACAACTTGGTCATGAGCATGTTTCCCAATCTTGGGAAAGAATGAAATTGATGATTCGCAATTGCCCTACTCATGATTTGAATTTATGGATGATTATACAAAAAATTTATGCCGGTTTGAACTTTGCTTCTAGAAATCTTTTAGACTCGGCCGCGGGAGGCACGTTTATCAAAATCACGTTAGGAGATGCTACAAAACTTCTTGATAATATTATGGCTAATTATTCTCAATGACACACCGAAAGATCTTCTAGTAAAAAAGTGCATGCTATAGAAGAAATCAATGTTTTGAGTGGAAAGATGGATGAACTTATGAAGTTGTTTGCTACTAAAAATACTCCTCTTGATCCCAATGATATGCCTTTGTCTACTTTGATTGACAATAATAATGAATCTATGGATGTGAATTTTGTTGGTAGGAATAGTTTTGGAAACAGTGCTTATAGAGGAAACTTTAATTCTAGACCGTTCCCTAGTAATTCCTCTAATAATTATGGTAATTCCTACAATAATTCTTATGGTAATTTTAATAAGATGCCCTCTGATTTTGAGAATAGTGTGAAAGAATTTATGATTTCTCAAAAGAATTTTAATGCTTTGCTTGAAGAAAAATTGCTCAAAGTTTATGATTTGGCTAGGAACGTTGATAGACTTCGCTTGATGTTGATTCTCTTAAACTTAGATCTACTCCTCCTAAGCATGATATCAATGAGTTTCTCAAAGCCATGAGAATTTCCATTGATAAGTGCAAGGAAAGAACCGCTAGATTGCGTGCTAAGAAAGATTGTTTTGTAAAGGCGTGTTCTTCTTTCCATGAAAATAGTGATGAAGATCTTAAAGTTATTGATGTGTCTCCTATTAGATCTTTTTTTTTGCAATATGAATCTTGATAATAATGGGACTGGAGATGAGTCAACTTTATTTAGAAGGCGTCCCAAGAATTCGGAGTTTTTAGATCTTGATGCTAAATTTTGTAAAAGTGGGATTGGAGAGGTCATGACTTTAAATAGTATTGAACCCACTATCTCGGGTTTCAAGGAATTTGATTATGATAATTGTTCTTTAGAAAGTTTTATTTCATTTTTGCAATCCGTTGTTAATTCTCCTCATGCTTATAGTCAAAATAAAGCTTTTACCAAACATATCGTTGATGCCTTGATGCAATCTTTTGATGAAAAACTTAATTTGGAAATTTCTATACCTAGAAAACTTAATGATGAGTGGGAACCTACTATAAAGATTAAACATAAAGATCATGAGTGTTTTGCTTTGTGTGATTTGGGTGCTAGTGTTTCCACGATTCCGAAAACTTTATGTGATATTCTAGGTTTCCATGATCTTGATGATTGCTCTTTAAACTTGGACCTTGCGGATTCCACCATTAAAAAGCCAATGGGAAGGATCAATGATGTCCTCATTGTTGCAAATAGAAATTTGGTGCCCGTAGATTTTATCGTTTTTGATATAGATTGCAATCTTTGTTGCCCTATTATTCTTGGTAGACATTTCCTTAGAACGATTGGTGTGATTATTGATATGAAGGAAGGGAATATTAGATTCCAACTTCCATTAAAGAAAGGCATGGAGCACTTTCCAAGAAAGAATGTCAAATTACCTTATGAATCTATCATGCGAGCTACCTATGAATCAAGTGCCAAAGATGGCACTACTTAGATCTATCTTCGCTTTTATGCCTAGCTAGGGGCGTTAAACGATAGCGCTAGTTGGGAGGCAACCCAATTTTCTTTGTGTTTTTTGTTTTTGTTCCTGTTTAGTAATAAATTTTGCATCTACCTTCTGTTTAGTTGTGTTTTAATGCTTTAATTAGTGTTTGTGCCAAGTAGAACCTATAGGATAACCTATGATGATAGTTGATTTGATTCCGCTGAAAAACAGAAACTTTGCGCACACGAGAAAAAATTCAATAAATCACAGAAACGTGCTTTTGCATTGATTATTTTTGCTTCTGATCAATAAACAAATTTTCCAGGACTTCCTATTTTGGTAATATTTTCAGAGTTCCAGAAGTTCGCGTTAGTTACAGATTGCTACAGACTGTTCTGTTTTTGACAGATTCTTTTTTGTGTGTGTAGTTTGCTTATTTTTATGCATCTTTGACTAGTATTAAGTGGTATGAACCATAGATAACTTGAAATACAGTAGGTTTAACACCAAAATAAATAAAGAATGAGTTCATTACAGTACCTTATGTGGTGGTTTTTTTCTCTTTCACTAACGGAGCTTATGAGATTTCCTGTTGAGTTTTGTGTTGTGAAGTTTTCAAGTTTTGGGTAAAGTTTTGATGGACTATGGAATAAGGAGTGGCAAGAGCCTAATATTGGGGATGCTCAAGGCACCCCAAGATATTCAAGAATATCCAAAAGCCTAAGCTTGGGGATGCCCCCGGAAGGCATCCCCTCTTTCGTCTTCGTTCATTGGTAACTTTACTTGGAGCTATATTTTTATTCGCCACATGATATGTGTTTTGCTTGGAGCGTCGTGTATTATATTAGTATTTGCTTTTTAGTTTACCACAATCATCCTTACTATACACACCCTTTGGGAGAAGCCTACTTGATTAGAATTTATTAGAATATGCTATGTGCTTCACTTATATCTTTTGAGCTAGATAGTTTTTGCTCTAATGCTTCACTTATATCTTTTAGAGCACGGCGGTGGCTTAATTTTGTAGAAATTGCTAGTCTCTCATGCTTCACTTTTATTATTTTGAAAGTCTCTTAGAACAGCATGGTATTTGCTATGGTTATGAATTTGGTCCCAGAACGATGAGCATCCAAGTTGGGTATAATAAAAACTATCATAGAAAGTGCATTAAACACTAGGATCAATTTGATGCTTGATAATTGTTTTGAGATATAAAGGTAGTAATGTTAGATTAATTCTAGTGGGTAATTATGAAATTGAGAAATACTTTTGTTGAAGTTGGCAAGTCCCGTAGCATGCACGCATGGTAAAAGTCGTGTGACAAATTTGTTTCATGAGGTGCTCTTTTGAGTGTCTTCCTTATGAGTGGCAGTCGGGGACGAGCGATGGTCTTTTCCTACCAATCTATCCCTCTAGGGGCATGCGTAGTAGTACTTTGCTTCGAGGGCTAAGTACACTTTTGCAGTAAGTATATGAGTTATTTATGACTAATGTGAGTCCATGGATATACGCACACTCATCCTTCCACTTTGCTAGCCTCTATTATACCACACAACTTTCGCCGGTAGCATGCACCCATTATTTACCTCCCTCAAAACAGCCACCATACCTACCTATTATGGCATTTCCATAGCCATTCCGAGATATATTGCCATGCAACTTTCCACCGTTCCGTTTATTATGACACGCTCCATCATTGTCATATTGCTCTTTGCATGATCATGTAGTTGACATCGTATTTGTGGCAAAGCCACCTTCATAATTTTCATACATGTCGCTCTTGGTTCATTGCATATCCCAGTACACCGCCGGAGGCATTCATATAGAGTCATATCTTGTTCTAGCTTTGAGTTGTAATTCTTGAGTTGTAAACCAATAAAAGTGTGATGATCTTCATTATTAGAGCATTGTCCCAGTGAAGAAAGGATGATGAAGACTATGATTCCCCCACAAGTCGGGATGAGACTTCGGACTTTATAAAGAAAGAAAAGAAATTAAAAAAGAAGAGAAAGGCCAAAAAAAAGAAAGGCCAAAGAAAAAAAGAAAAAAAGAAAAAAAAAGAGAAAAATAAAAAAATAAAATGAGAGAAAAAGAGAGAAGGGACAATTGCTACTATCTCTTTTCCACACTTGTGCTTCAAAATAGCACCATGATCTTCATGATAGAGAGTCTCCTATGTTGTCACTTTCATATACTAGTGTGAATTTTTAATTATAGAACTTGGCTTGTATATTCCAATGATAGGCTTCCTCAAAATGCCCTAGGTCTTCGTGAGCAAGCAAGTTGGATGCACACCCACTTAGTTTCTTTTGTTGAGTTTTCATATATTTATAGCTCTAGTGCATCCGTTGCATGGCAATCCCTACTCACTCACTTGATATCTATTAATGGGAATCTCCATAGCCCGTTGATACGCCTAGTTGATGTGAGACTATCTTCTCTCTTTTTGCCCTTACAACCACCACCATATACCACCATAGTGCTATGTCCATGGTTTGCGCTCATGTATTGTGTAAGAGTTGAAAAAAGCTGAAGCGCGTTAAAAAGTATGAACCAATTGCTCGGCTCGTCATCGGGGTTGTATATGATGGGAGTATTTTGTGTAACGAAAATGAAGCATGGCCTAACTATATGATTTTGTAGGGATAAGCTTTCTTTGGCTATGCTATTTTGATAGGACATGATTATTTATTAGTATGCTTTGAAGTATTATTATTTTTATGTTTTATAAGCTTTTATCTTGAATCATTTGGATCTGAACAATCATGCCACAATAAAGAAAATTACATTGAGAATTATGCTAGGTAGCATTCCACATCAAAAATTCTGTTTTTATCATTTACCTACTCGAGGACGAGCAGGAATTAAGCTTGGGGATGCTTGATACGTCTCCAACGTATCTATATTTTTTGATTGTTACATGCTATTATATTACCCCTTTTGGATGTTTATGGGTTTTATTTTACACATTTATATTATTTTTTGGACTAACCTATTAACCAGAGGCCCAGCCCGTATTGCCGTTTTTTTTTGCCTATTTCAGTATTTTGAAGAAAAGAATATCAAACGGAGTCCAAACGGAATGAAACCTTCGGGAGCGTGATTTTTGGAACGAACGTGATCCAGAGGACTTGGAGTGCAAGTCAAGAAGCAATCGAGGCGGCCAGGAGATAGGAGGGCGCACCCACCCCTCTTGGGCGCGCCCCCTGTCTCCTGGGCCCCTCGAGCGGCCACCGACGTACTTCTTCCTCCTATATATACCTACGTACCCCGAAAACATCCAGGGAGCCACCAAAACACAATTTTCACCGCCGTAACCTTCTGTATCCGCGAGATCCCATCTTGGAGCCTTCGCTGGCGCTCCGCCGGAGGGGGAATCGACCACGGAGGGCTTCTACATCAACACCATAGCCCCTCCGATGAGTTGTGAGTAGTTTACCACAGACCTTCGGGTCCATAGTCATTAGCTAGATGGCTTCTTCTCTCTTTTTGGATCTCAATACAATGTTCTCCCCCTCTCTTGTGGAGATCTATTCGATGTAAACTCTTTTTGCGGTGTGTTTGTCGAGATCCGATGAATTGTGGGTTTATGATCAAGTTTATCTATGAGAAATATTTGAATCTTCTCTGTATTCTTTTATGTATGACTGAGTTATCTTTGCAAGTCTCTTCGAATTATCAGTTTGGTTGGCCGACTAGATTGATCTTTCTTGGCATAGGATAAGTGCTTAGCTTTGGGTTCAATCTTGCGGTGTCCATGCCCGGTGACAGAAAGGGTTGCAAGGCACGTATTGTATTGTTGCCATCGAGGATAAAAAGATGGGGTTTATATCATATTGCGTGAGTTTATCCCTCTACATCATGTCATCTTTCTTAATGCGTTACTCTGTTCTTATGAACTTAATACTCTAGATGCATGCTGGATAGCGGTCGATGTGTGGAGCAATAGTAGTAGATGCAGGCAGGAGTCGGTCTACTTGTTGCGAACGTGATGCCTATATACATGATTATGCCTAGATAATCTGATAATTATTCGCTTTTCTATCAATTGCTCGACAATAATTTGTTCACCCACCGTAATACTTATGCTATCTTGAGAGAAGCCACTAGTGAAACCTATGGCCCCCGGGTCTATCTTTTATCATATAAGCTTTCAATCTACTTTTATTTGCATCTTTACTTTTTGCATCTATATTATAAAATACCAAAAATATATTTATCTTATCATACTATCTCTATCAGATCTCACTTTCGCAAGTGGCCGTGAAGTGATTGACAACCCCTTTATTGCGTTGGTTGCGAGTTCTTTGTTTGTTTGTGTAGGTGCGTGGGACTTTTGAGGAGCCTCCTATTGGATTGATACCTTGGTTCTCAAAAACTGAGGGAAATACATACGCTACTATTGCTGTATCACCCTTTCCTCTTCAAGGAAAACCAACGCAAGCTCAAGACGTAGCAGTCGTTCTTCTCTTCCTTCCCGTGCATTACCAAAAGGTCTATCACGAGAAAGAAGAGGAAGAACGACCCCCAGAATAACAGTCAGCATTCTTCTTTTCTCATATATGGTGGAGTCCCGACAAACTTAAAGTTAACCCATAATATCGTTTAATTATCTTTCTAGAAAATCTGGGCCACTCGATATTTCCTACATATTCTATCACAAGTCATGCCGAAATTCACGAAAAAAAATCCCGACATGACCTTTGCTAAAAAGGACATATATCCAGCGCGTGTAATTTGCCGGAATGGAAATTAATCAACACACCGGCAAAACATACGCCACTCTGAGGTGTTCCCTGCAAACATAGGCCACTTGAGCAAGCACTAGTCGTACACAACACTACATATCACATGTCTAAATCTCCATCATATTTGAAAGACCTACATTGGAAATTTTCTATTCCATGGAAATTGTCACAGCTACTATTCTACTACATCTATCAAAACATCTACATCATCATCGACATGGGGATTTGGCTGGTATCACCTCGAGGTCGGGGGTCGGTGACGGGACGACGGCGGGGGTGATGCAGTGGCTCCTTGATTTCTGGAAAAACAAAATATAAACAAAAAATTTATTATATATCCTCATCTTAGGACTTAGTGAAACCCTACAAGCTATCAACTAAACATCATTATGCTGATTCAAAAGACCTATATTTACTAAAAATGTGTATTATCTAAAATACCCTAGTTCTAACCCTAACAGCTATCCATCCATCCATCTATCTATCCAAAGCATTACTAAAGAAAACCTAGTTTAATCCATGTGGCTATCCATCTATCTATCCAAGCATAAAAAAAAACTAATTTCATCTACCCATTTATCTATAAGATTTCTACTAGTAGTAGGTTCATATATGTGAACACCTAGGATTACATATATCTACATTCTGTTGTACTCAAAAAACCTATTTAGTGCTCTAATGATGAAATGGGCTCATATATATGAACACCTAGGTTCATATATATGAAAAAAAAGCAAAACATCTGAACATATTGCATTTGCTAATTCATCCAACACATTCTGAGATACCTAGCTTTGGGGTGAATTGAGAGGAGAAGGAGGTACTCACATGGTAGGTAGCCTGGGGCCGAGAAGGTGATGGAGAGGGCAGGGGTGGGCGAGGGCGGCGGTGCGTGGGGGAGGGCGGGCGCATGGGGAGGACGGCAGGAGTAGTGCGGGGGTAGGCCGCCGCCGAGGGTGGGAGAGAGAGAGTAGAGATGGAGAGTGAGGAGGGGAGACCGAGAGGTCAGGCGCGGATCAGGACGATGATAAGGTGGGCTTAGTAGTAGCGCGTGTTTGGGCCCAGCGCTACTACTAAAGTCAATAGTTGTAGCGCCGGTCCAGAACAGGCGGCACTGGTAAGTGGGGATGGGCACCTGGGCCAGGGCTGGCCATAACAGCAGTGCGGTTCACCAGAACGCGCTACTGCTAACCACCTAATAGTAGCGCTTGAAGCGAGAACGCACTACTACTAATTGGGGATGGGCTCTTGGGCCCGGGCTAGCCACAACAGCAGCGCGGTTCACCAGAACGCGCTCCTGCTTAGCACCTACCAGTAGCGCTCGAAACAAAAACGCGCTACTACTAATTAGCAGTAGCGCCTCTATTTTAACCCGGGCTACTGATAAGATTCTGTGTATAAGGTTTTCTCTAGTAGTGGTAGTGGCGATATTGGGGCAAAAAAGACAGCTGAAAATCCAACTTTAGTTTTCTTGGACTGTTATTTAGTTTTGGGGTCCCTAAGTGATTTCCACGATTGACGAACCCCGGCGTGCGTTTACGTGTTGATCATCAACACTCACAATTTTGGACGATTCTGACCCGTTTCGTGTACTATGACTCACTATCTTGGTGTCCCGGAGTGATTTCCACGAATAACAAACCCCGGGGTGCGTTTACATGTCGGTCATCAACACTTGTAGTTTTGGCCGATTTTGGCCCGTTTGTGGACCATTACTCACTGTTTTGGGGTCCCGAAGTGATTTCCACAATTGACGAACCCTGGGGTGCATTTATGTGTCAGTCATCAACACTCGCGGTTTTTGTCAATTCTGAGCTGTTTCATGGACTATTACTCGCCGTTTTGGAGTCCGAAAGCGATATCTATGGTTGTCGAACCCCAAGGTGCGTATATGTGTCGGTCGTCAACAATCGCAGTTCGGGCCGATTCTGGTCGTTTCTTGGATTGTTATTTAGTTTTGGGTTGCCTAAGTGATTTCCACGATTGATGAACCCCGCCGTGCGTCTACGTGTCGATCATCAACACTCATAAATTTTGCCGATTATGGTCCGATTCATGCAATCGTTACTCACCGTTTTGGGGTCCTAGAGCGATTTCCAAGATTGACGACCCACGGGTGCGTTTACATGTTCGCTCATCAACACTCATAGTTTTGGTCAATTCTGACCCGTTTCATGGACTACTACTCACCATTTTGGGATTACGAAGCGATTTTCATAGTTCTTGAACCCCAAGGTACACTTACGTGTCGGTCATCAACATTCACAAATTTGGCCGATTCTAGCCCGTTTCGTGGACTATTTCTCACTGCTTTGTGGTCCCGGAGTGATTTCCATGATTAACGAACCACGGGGTGCGTTTATGTGTCGCTCATCATCTCGCGATGTTTTTTTCGATTCTAAGCAGTTTCATGGACAATTACTCCTCGTTTTGGGGTCCCAAAGTGATTTCCATGGTTTTCGAACCACAAGGTGCGCTTACGTTTCGGTCATCAACAATCGAAGTTTGGGCCGATTCTGGCCCGTTTCTTGGACTATTACTCAGTTTTGGGGTCGCTAAGTGATTTCCACGATTGACGAACCCCAGCGTGCATTTACGTGTCGATCATCAACACTCACAATTTTGGCCGATTCTGGCTCGTTTCGTGGACTATTACTCACTATCTTGGTGTCCCGGAGTGATTTCCACGATTAACAAACCTCGGGGTGCGTTTACATGTCGGTCATCAACACTCGCAGTTTTGGCCGATTTTGGCCCGTTTGTGGACTATTACTCACTGTTTTGGGGTCCCGGAGTGATTTCCACGATTGACGAACCCTGAGGTGCGTTTATGTGTCCATTATCAACACTCACAGTTTTGGCCGATTCTGGCCCGTTTCCTGGACTATTACTCACCGTTTTGTGGTCTCAAAGCGATTTCCATGGTTGCCGAACCCAAAGGTGCGCATACGTGTCGGTCATCAACAATCGTAGTTGGGCCGATTCTGACCCGTTTCTTGGACTGTTATTTAGTTTTGGGGTCCCTAAGTGATTTCCACGATTGACGAACCCCGGCGTGCGTTTACGTGTTGATCATCAACACTCACAATTTTGGCCGATTCTGACCCGTTTCGTGTACTATTACTCACTATCTTGGTGTCCCGGAGTGATTTCCACGAATAACAAACCCCGGGGTGCGTTTACATGTCGGCCATCAACACTTGTAGTTTTGGCCGATTTTGGCCCGTTTGGTGGACTATTACTCACTGTTTTGGGGTCCCGGAGTGATTTCCACGATTGACGAACCCTGGGGTGCATTTATGTGTCGGTCATCAACACTCGCGGTTTTCGTCAATTCTGAGCTGTTTCATGGACTATTACTCGCCGTTTTGGAGTCCGAAAGCGATATCCATGGTTGTTGAACCCCAAGGTGCGTATATGTGTCGGTCGTCAACAATCGCAGTTCGGGCCGATTCTGGCCGTTTCTTGGATTGTTATTTAGTTTTGGGTTGCCTCAGTGATTTCCATGATTGATGAACCCCGGCGTGCGTCTCGTGTCGATCATCAACACTCATAAATTTTGCCGATTATGGTCCGATTCATGCACTGTTACTCACCGTTTTGGGGTCCTAGAGCGATTTCCAAGATTGACGATCCACGGGTGCGTTTACATGTTCGTCATCAACACTCATAGTTTTGGCCAATTCTGACCCGTTTCATGGACTAATACTCATCATTTTGGGATTACGGCGATTTTCATAGTTCTTGAACCCCAAGGTGCGCTTACGTGTCGGTCATCAACATTCACAAATTTGGCGATTCTGGCCCGTTTAGTGGACTATTTCTCACTGCTTTGTGGTCCCGGGTGATTTCCATGATTAACGAACCACGGGGTGCGTTTATGTGTCGGTCATCATCTCGCGATGTTTTTTTCGATTCTAAGCAGTTTCATGGACAATTACTCCTCGTTTTGGGGTCCCAAAGTGATTTCCATGGTTTTCGAACCACAAGGTGCGCTTACGTTTCGGTCATCAACAATCGAAGTTTGGGCCGATTCTGGCCCGTTTCTTGGACTATTACTCAGTTTTGGGGTCGCTAAGTGATTTCCACGATTGACGAACCCCAGCATGCATTTACGTGTCGATCATCAACACTCACAATTTTGGCCGATTCTGGCTCGTTTCGTGGACTATTACTCACTATCTTGGTGTCCCGGATTGATTTCCACAATTAACAAACCTCGGGGTGCGTTTACATGTCGGTCATCAACACTCGCAGTTTTGGCCGATTTTTGCCCGTTTCGTGGACTATTACTCACTGTTTTGGGGTCCCAGAGTGATTTCCACGATTGACGAACCCTGAGCTGCGTTTATGTGTCGATCATCAACACTCACAATTTTGGCCGATTCTGGCCCGTTTCGTGGACTATTACTCACCGTTTTGGGGTCCCAAAGCGATTTCCATGGTTGTCGAACCCCAAGGCGCGCATATGTATCGGTCATCAACAATCGTAGTTTGGGCCGATTCTGACCCGTTTCTTGGACTGTTATTTAGTTTTGGGGTCCCTAAGTGATTTCCACGATTGATGAACCCCGGCGTGCGTTTACGTGTTGATCATCAACACTCACAATTTTGGCCGATTCTGACCCGTTTCGTGTACTATTACTCACTATCTTGGTGTCCCGGAGTGATTTCCACGAATAACAAACCCCGGGGTGCGTTTACATGTCGGTCATCAACACTTGCAGTTTTGGCCGATTTTGGCCCGTTTGTGGACTATTACTCACTGTTTTGGGGTCCCGAAGTGATTTCCACAATTGACGAACCCTGGGGTGCATTTATGTGTCAGTCATCAACACTCGCGGTTTTCGTCAATTCTGAGCTGTTTCATGGACTATTACTCGCCGTTTTGGAGTCCGAAAGCGATATCCATGGTTGTCGAACCCCAAGGTGCGTATATGTGTCGGTCGTCAACAATCGCAGTTCGGGCCGATTCTGGCCGTTTCTTGGATTGTTATTTAGTTTTGGGTTGCCTAAGTGATTTCCACGATTAATGAACCCCGGCGTGCGTCTACGTGTCGATCATCAACACTCATAAATTTTGCCGATTCTGGTCCGATTCATGCACTAGTTACTCACCGTTTTGGGGTCCTAGAGCGATTTCCAAGATTGACGATCCCTGGGGTGCGTTTACATGTTCGTCATCAACACTCATAGTTTTGGTCAATTCTGACCCGTTTCATGGACTACTACTCACCATTTTGGGATTACGAAGCGATTTTCATAGTTCTTGAACCCCAAGGTACACTTACGTGTCGGTCATCAACATTCACAAATTTGGCCGATTCTGGCCCGTTTCGTGGACTATTTCTCACTGCTTTGTGGTCCCGGAGTGATTTCCATGATTAACGAACCACGGGGTGCTTTATGTGTCGGTCATTATCTCGCGATGTTTTTTTTCGATTCTAAGCAGTTTCATGGACAATTACTCCTCGTTTTGGGGTCCCAAAGTGATTTCCATGGTTTTCGAACCACAAGGTGCGCTTACGTTTCGGTCATCAACAATCGAAGTTTGGGCCGATTCTGGCCCGTTTCTTGGACTATTACTCAGTTTTGGGGTCGCTAAGTGATTTCCACGATTGACGAACCCCAGCGTGCATTTACGTGTCGATCATCAACACTCACAATTTTGGCCGATTCTGGCTCGTTTCGTGGACTATTACTCACTATCTTGGTGTCTCGGAGTGATTTCCACGATTAACAAACCTCGGGGTGCGTTTACATGTCGGTCATCAACACTTCCGCAGTTTTGGCGATTTTGGCCCGTTTCGTGGACTATTACTCACTGTTTTGGGGTCCCGGAGTGATTTCCACGATTGACGAACCCTGAGGTGCGTTTATGTGTCCATTATCAACACTCACAGTTTTGGCCGATTCTGGCCCGTTTCCTGGACTATTACTCACCGTTTTGTGGTCCCAAAGCGATTTCCATGGTTGCCGAACCCAAAGGTGCGCATACGTGTCGGTCATCAACAATCGTAGTTGGGCCGATTCTGACCCGTTTCTAGACTGTTATTTAGTTTTGGGGTCCCTAAGTGATTTCCACGATTGACGAACCCCGGCGTGCGTTTACGTGTTGATCATCAACACTCACAATTTTGGACGATTCTGACCCGTTTCGTGTACTATTACTCACTATCTTGGTGTCCCGGAGTGATTTCCACGAATAACAAACCCCGGGGTGCGTTTACATGTCGGTCATCAACACTTGCAGTTTTGGCCGATTTTGGCCCGTTTGTGGACTATTACTCACTGTTTTGGGGTCCCGAAGTGATTTCCACAATTGACGAACCCTGGGGTGCATTTATGTGTCAGTCATCAACACTCGCGGTTTTCGTCAATTCTGAGCTGTTTCATGGACTATTACTCGCCGTTTTGGAGTCCGAAAGCGATATCCATGGTTGTCGAACCCCAAGGTGCGTATATGTGTGGTCGTCAACAATCGCAGTTCGGGCGATTCTGGCCGTTTCTTGGATTGTTATTTAGTTTTGGGTTGCCTAAGTGATTTCCACGATTAATGAACCCGGCGTGCGTCTCGTGTCGATCATCAACACTCATAAATTTTGCCGATTCTGGTCCGATTCATG
>JAHIAM010000170.1:0-39111 GCA_021605205.1 Aegilops longissima | reverse complement strand
TCACACACTTAGCTCACACACAAGAGGACATGTTCAAGACACCTCTCGATTCATCCTCGATGAATCGGACCGACTCAACTCTAAGCAAGTAGTGCATGACAAACAAGCATGAATGAGTAGGCACAACAGGGCTCAAACAACTCCTACTCATGCTAGTGGGTTTCATCTATTTATCGCGGGCAATGACAGTCATGCAGGGATAAGGGTTCAGCTACCGCAGCAAGTAACAGCTTGAATCGCTCTTGTCCTAATGCAGTAAAAGAGAGCAGGAGCGAGAGAGGGATTGTATCGAATGAACAAGGAGGTTTTGCTTGCCCGACACTTCCAAAGATAATATAGTTCTTCATCGCTGTCATCGAACTCATCGCCGGCACGCTGTTCATCGAGAGGAGACAAACACCGCAATGCATAAAGAACACAATCAATGCAATGCAACAATATGATGCATGAGTGTGACATGGCAATATGCTGTGGTTTGAGCTAATGCAACTAGCAACCAGATTAATGAAGTTGGTTTGAATCCAAGATTCAAATTCAAACTCCATATGTGGAAATTAAAATGCCATTTATATGATTTGTGCTAAACAGCAGCTATAAGTTGTTCTAACATGCAAGAAAATGATACACATGGATAGGTTGCATTTTTCTGATAATTTTCATATATAAATTATTTGATTTGGAGTTACGTTGATTTTCTATGATTTTTAGAAGTTTAGGACATTTTCTCGAATTTCCTGATTTATTTTTAAACCGTAAAGTCACTTATTGCGCTCCATCAGGTCATGCTTATGCCAAGAAGTCAACAGCGCTGACTAGGTCAAACCTGACCAATGGGGTCCACCGGTCAGTCTCATAGGGTTGCGTTGGTCACCGACGCAGGGGCCACCAAGGCCACGCCAAGATGGTCAACTCCGACGCTGCGGGTCCTACTTGGTTTAATTAAAACTGATTAAAAGGATAACCAGGGTTATTTAGCTGGTGGGGCCCTAATGTCGCTGGCTGTGTGATTAAACCAAACGCATTAAGCCCTAATGACGAGCTACGCCGGCCGCTACCGGGCGATTAAACGACGGCGACCACGTTTCAAGCGCGGCGACGCCGATCGAGCAGTAGGCCGCGTTTGTCGCTCGTAGCATCGGGAGAAGCCCTTGCTCGGGCGCATCCAATGGGCCAGGCAGGGGGTCACGGGTCTGCCGGAATTTCGCCGGCGACGAGTTTTGGCGGCGGCACAGCTACGGGTTTGCACGGGCGCGGCGCTACAGAGCACGGGAGGAGGCGCCATGGTGTCTACAGTTCGAGATCGTGGCCGAGCACGATGGTGTGCTCAGATCGAGTTGCGGTGGCTGTGGCCATGGCGGCAGAAGTTCTGGCGGCAGCTGGCCGGTTCTCCGCGAACGACGGCCACAAAGATGAAAACGAGCGCGCAGAGGAGGGGATTGGAGAAAGAAGCTCACTGGAGAGTACAGGGGCATCAAGAGGGCTTGGGGAAGGCTCGAGCAGACGGCGAGGTTGGGCGATCTCGGCTTCCCGAGGTTGAAGACGACGACGGGAGAGCGCTTGGGCGGCCCGCGCCGAGTGAGTCGGCAGGAGGACGAGGGCGCCGAGGCGGAGGCCATGGACAGATCGGCGAGGCGAGGGAGGGCCTGTGGGCGTGGCTACAGCGAAGGGGTGGCGACGGCGGGCGCCGGGTGTGTTCGGGAGAGAGGCTAGAGGTCGAGGGAGAGAGCAGAGAGCGAGGGAGAGGCAGAGGGCTGCGAGGCGCCTGCACGCGAGGGGAGGCAGGAGGCGGCAAGCAAGAGGTGGAGCTCAAGACGATCAAGCCGACACGCCCGCCACGGGCAGAGGTTGAAGACAGCCGCCAGCTGGCTGGGCCAGCCACTTGGGCCGCCAGGGTTGCACAGTGAGTTGGCCCGGTTAGTCTCTCTCTTTATTTCTGTTTTCTATTTTTCTCGTAATCTTGTGGCTTTACTAAAAATACTAAAATAGATCCAAAAATCATAAAACTGCTCAATGCCACTGCTTTGGAATATAACCAACAGCAAACATTTTAGTTTATGATTAATTGAGCATTTAAAATATTTAATAGCATTTAAATGCCCAAATGCAAATACTATATGATTTAATTCAAAGACCAAATATGTCATGGAAAATGTGCATCACCTCCGTTATCAAGCTTCAAAGATTTTCCAAGAATGATGAACATTTTTGGAAGCCATTTGGATTTACTGGAAATATTTTGGTTGAACCTAGTGAATTCCTTTAATGCTAGGGTTTAGGCAATCCCCATTTCAGGTTTAACTGAAATTTAAACATGATGCAACACCAGATGCTAGCACTAGGCATAAATAGAACTAGGGATGTGACAACTCACCCCCACTAAACAAGAATCTCGTCCCGAGATTCAAGACGTGAGGTAAGAAGACAGAGGGGACACAAAGCTAACACGATCTTCACGATCCAAATGTCTTTCTCGAGGATGTTGGTTCATTGCATCACCTTGATCTCGACTTCTTGCTTTTAGAACTACATCCAACATGACAACGAGTAGGAAGGAAGAATTTTAGAAGAATCAATCTTCTTGAGGTTCGAGCAAATCAGGATCAAATCACGGAATAAGACATAGCAACATCTCTCGGCTGAGACACGAAGCATACATCTAGAGGGATGGGGTAAAACAGATGACTTGAGGTTCAATTTAAGGTGCAACAATTCCACGCTTTGAGGAGAAGGTGAATGGTTTCAAGATAGCGATGAAATAACTGCCATGATTCCATAACGGGCACCTTGGGGAAGGTGACTCATAGGATTATTCCTCAGTGACAAAAGGAATTACTTTTGATACATAGATCAATGGAACTCCTCTCACCAGCCCGAGGCAATTTACTTAACGATCATTTGGAGGAGTTCAAAGAATGACATACTCGGACTAGAATGGATGATGTGGACTACCTTGTTGAAGACAACGAATGGATGATTTTGCTTAGCATCGAAATGGATGGGACCCATGGTAGGACCACTTTTGAAGATGATCCTAAACAACAATTAATGAGAGGGCAGCCCATGGAATTGGCACAATGGCGTGCAAGCTGGGAACAAAATGCAACTGTTGAATGTTCCAACCATCATATCTGCCCGAGATTCAGATCCGATTGGTACTAGGATACCTGCACTCAAAGATGTCCGAAGGAAAGGGTGCAACACAAATCGACGAGATGATGTTGCGAGATTCTCCGGAGATGGACTATGGTAGTAAGCTCCAAAACATGAGTGGGTTCTCACATAAACATGTGAACACGCTGCCCTGCATAAGCATGGCCACGTAGTAGTCTTATATTAAACACTACCAAGTTCGTGGGAAACCATCTTCGAGGATATTGGAATCTTGTGCATGAACTAGTATTCACCCAACAACTCCTTTTCCTAACAAACCAATCAGTGGCTTGGTGTGCTAGGGAATACATATGGAGTGGAGGTAATTAATCTACCAAACCATAGAATACATTCGCACATGCATAATTGACTTGGGATGGTACCAAAGGAAATAAAACAATCTTTTCTCAAATTCGTATGCAACTTACACCTAAAGCACATGAATTCGAGGAAGTCACTTCTTCCATCCAAGCATAAGCTTCATGAACGGAACACGAAGGCATTGCTTACAAAGTTTTCAACACTAGGTTGATGTTCAACACGAATCATGGGGGAGACAAAATGCTGCTGATGAGCTCAACAGCAATTCATCGGAATTTCCATATCATTGGACTTCCACCATCATGTGAACACGGTGATAGCATTGGTCAGACCAAAAGATGTAATGGTGTATGCTCGAGGATCAACCACGAGTAAGACAACATTACTTAACATCGTTGGTTCTGATTTGACTTGATGATGGCCCATACTCAAGTCAAAGTTTTGACAAGATAATAGATCCAAAACTGATCACGAGGACCAATCGATGAAGATATCATCTTCTTCAACACACACTCAAAAGGATATCCTTTAAAATGAACTAAGTCGGACATGCCTTTATCTTCCAACCCTCCAAGTTGTTGGTTGGCTCAACCAACTAGCTCAGGGTATCCAACACAGATTCTTGGAGAATGGGTGGTTTGGAGAAAACCAGCATGATCACTTAACTCAACATAGCGGTCAGTGACAACCCGTAATACTTCCGAGAAGATATTCGGAACATCACGATCCACCGATATGTTACTAAGCTCGAGAACAATCTTGCTTTTCAGAGCAAGACGATATGAACAATAAGCAAGGGATTGAATAATCCTAACTCATTGATCGAAGAGTGCACCGGAAATAAGGACTAGGTAGCACAGTCTATCTTAGAATGATGATTCAATAACCAACATGCTAAGAGTGAAACTATTGTCCATTTACTACTAAGCAACATGGTTGCTAGAAGTATTAATTTCGCACATCATGGTTCACATGTCGGCATTCCGGTTGCAACAACACGGGACCGAGGAATGAACGATGATGGCGTAGAGTATCACTACATCAAGAATTCATAAGGAAGGTGCAATTTCATGACGCTCCGACATAAAGTGGTTAATACTTCAGGTAGAACAGAATCAAAAGCTTGATTGCATTTGATCCATGGATTACAACTGCTTTGACCCAACCCTCGATATGGATGAGGTAATCGAGTTTGTTTCTCCCAATATTACAAAATAGAATGGCTTGATGCATCACAGTGAATAATAGGCATCAATGATGAATGCACGACTACTCTTGACTATCAATCGATGTATCGGGGTCGAATACAACTAAGGAGGAACAACTCGAGGAACATATAACTTTCTGAGTTGTGGATGCATAGATTAGTATGTCGAGCAAAGTTCAACATTTCTTCCGGATAACACATGCAGATAGGTAGAATTGGCGAGTAACCTCATAGAATCGAGGACTTGTCAAGAGCACTCGTTGTGGTCTCTTCGCTCAAGGAACTTCGCCATAAGCGGTTCATAGTTTTTAAGCGTAAGGAAATACCACGGCCCTTGAGGACTATCGCAGTTACTAATATCCTAATGGAACTAGCAAACACTATCAACAGGAGGTAAGTAGGGTGAACCTCGGGTTCAATAACCCAGAATAGAATACCTATTACTAAATGGCATCACGGGATGCTTTCGAGAATGGTGGCCAGAATTATCACACTGGGAACACAAAACATGGCGAGATTACTAGGTGACTCCCTATAACACCTAGGTTCATAATAATAGCTCCAACATATATGACGAGGCAGCGGAGTACCTCAACACACTAATTTGTGTGATTAAGCTGGCCCAAGTGAACATTAGAAACGGAGAGAAGGGATTGCAAATGCATCGACTATTTAGAAATCGATGACTCGGACAACATAACGGCTGTAAATGCTCAAAATGATTTGAGACATCCTGCAAAATAGTGGCATGACCACTCAACATCACAATATCAAGGTTCTGAGACCTCCTATGAACATACGGAAGTAGTAAAAACTGAACTGAGATTTGAAACTATCAATACTATAAGTCTATGGATTAGTAACATGTCACCCTGATAGATAGATGAGAAGCCTAGTTCTTAAACCCCTTAGAGGAGAAGAGGATGAATCAGATCAGAAGGCCATGAGGTATAAGGAGTAAAAAGAGCCTTATGTTCCCTTCCACAATCAATTCCCTTACATAACTAAAGCATTTCTAGACACAACTTGGACCAGTTTGGCTTGGTAATCCTACAGGCAGTAAGGCTCTGATACCAACGCTATCAAGACCCCGATTCCAAGTCACATCGACCTAGCCGGTAACACCTCATATCACTTTGCGGCCTCACTCACGGTATTCCTCATTGTGTGTCGCCTTACCATGGCCCGGACCGCTTATGCCTTTTGGCTCACGATATGATAGTGTCGCTAGCATCCACATGACAGAGAACCCGGCCGACATGGCTAGTCGTGGAACCCAAAGCGGCGCTTAACCCATGGGGACAGCATACATGAATCACATCGAGCATGTCGGTCATCAACGATGAATCCGAAGCTGTAGCATCGGGCTAACAGGAGTCCGGGAACCCGGCTGTAGCAGGCTAGGCAGACTCGGATGTCACCAAGGTGACATTTCCCCAAAGGGATGCATACAGAACGAGGTGAAACACATGCCGCCACCAAGTGTCCCGAGCAAGAGTGCTGGGCTTGCAGGACTCCGTGAACTGGCCAGAAGCGACTACTATGGCTCAAGGAAGCACTAGACTACATTTCCCCATAAGAGAGGCTGCCAAGGATAAACAACTAGATTGTCGGATCCCACACATACGAAGCATTTCAAACATACACACAATATGCTCGATATGTGTAAATACAACATGGCATCACAACATAACTCTACGACTCAAAGTCTTTATTCATTAGGCTCCGAGGAGCGAGATATTACAAACATGGGTCTCATGACCCAACATTCAGAGCATACAAGTCAAAGCACATGCGGAAGCTAAACATGTATGAGTACAGACATCTACAAATGAAAAAGGCTTAGAAGCCTGGCTATCTACCAGATCCTGACGAGGGCACAGGATCGTAGCTGAGGTAACAAGCTAAACGTCGAAGTCCACGCGGAACTACTACTAGCGAGACTGACGTCTCTCTGCAAAACATAAAATAAGCAAACGTGAGTACAAATGTACTCAGCAAGACTTACATCAGAACTAACTACATATGCATCATTATCAACAAAGGGGGTGGTGGAGTTTGACCGCAGCAAGCCAGCTTTGACTCGGTGGCTATCCTGAACTATGACCGCAAGTAACTCTTTGAGGTGGCACACGAGTCCACATATTCACCATATCAATACACCACTATGGATCCGCTCCCGCCTCCCCACGAGAACGCCATCCATAGCACTCACGCTTATCTTGCGATTTTAGAGTATCCACTTTCACTTGTCTATGAACTGTTATAGGCAACCCAAGTCCTTTACCGCGACACGACTATTCAATAGATGATGTTAACCCTGCAGGGTGTACTTCTTCACAAACGCCTCACCACTTACCGCTTACATGACATGTACTCGCAACCTTCAAGCGGAAGCCCAACGGGTGCCGCCACAGCCTACCTAAACACTCAAGACTCTAGTCCAGGTTTATCGCCTATTCAGGTTCCATCCGCAGGAGTCCGCCGAGGTTTCCGTGACACGGCCCCGAACGATGTGTGCAGGGTTCCCGAGATACCAAACGGGCATTCCGCATACACCGGCCACGGTGTATCTACCGCATCATAGCTCACCCCTAGGGTCAGCCGCCACGCACGCCTCCAACACATATCCTACAAACACCGTAAACTAGTTGCAACTCCCCGGACAGAGAACAAGGGTGGTTAAGAAGTCGAGAGGGTCCATTGGTTTCGGGCCCAATGCGTGGTAGTAACTGCTTCATGGATCACAAACACGTAACTCGCCTCGAGGACGGCTGCAATGAGACAACCCACCATGTACTCCTACATGGCCTCTCACCGCTACCTTTACCAAATCGTGTTCACACACTTAGCTCACACACGAGAGGAAATGTTCAGACACCTCGATTCATCCTCGATGAATCGGACCTGACTCAACTCTAAGCAGTAGCGTGCATGACAAACAAGCATGAATGAGTAGGCACAACAGGGCTCAAACAACTCCTACTCATGCTAGTGGGTTTCATCTATTTACTGTGGCAATGACCGGTCATGCAGGGGATAAGGGGTTCAGCTACCGCAGCAAGTAACAGTTGAATCGTTGTTGTCCTAATGTAGTAAAAGAGAGCAGGAGCGAGAGAGTGGGATTGTATCGAATGAACAAGGAGGTTTTGCTTGCTCGACACTTCCAAAGATAATATAGTTCTTCATCGGTGTCATCGAACTCATCGCTTCAGATGTTGTCTAATGAGAGGGACAAACACCGCAACAGAGAAAGAACACAATCAATGCAATGCAACAATATGATGCATGAGTGTGACATGGCAATATTCTGTGGTTTGAACTAATGCAACTAGCAACCAGATTAAATGAAGTTGGTTTGAATCCAAGATTCAAATTCAAACTCCATATGTGGAAATTAAAATGCCATTTATATGATTTGTGGTAAACAGCAGCTATAAGTTGTTCTAACATGCATGAAAATGATACAGATGGATAGGTTGCATTTTTCTGATAATTTTTCATATATAAATTATTTGATTTGGAGTTACGGTTGATTTTCTATGATTTTTAGAAGTTTAGGACATTTTCTGGAATTTCCTGATTTATTTTTAAACCAGAAAGTCACCTATTGCGCCAAGATCGGTCATGCTTACGCCGCCAAGTCAACAGCGCCGACCAGGTCAAACCTGACCAGTGGGGTCCACTAGTCGTCTCATAGGGCTGCGCTGGTCACCGACGCAGGGGCCACCAAGGGCCACGCCAAGATGGTCAACTCCGACGCTGCGGGTCCCTCTTGGTTTAATTAAACTGATTAAAAGGATAACCAAGGTTATTTAGCAGGTGGGGCCCTAATGTCGCCGGCTGGTGTGATTAAACCAAACGCCATTAAGCCCTAATGACGAGCCACGCTGTCGCTACCGCGATTAAACGACGGTGACAACGGCCGCTGGGCGGTGACTCTCGGATCGAGCCGTAGGTCATGTTTGTCGTGCGTAGCATCGGGAGAAGCCTTGCTCGGGCGCATCCAATGGGCCAGCAGGGTCGCGGGGTTGCCGGAATTTCGCCGCGACGAAGTTTTGGCGGCGGCGCAGCTACGGGTTTGCACGGGCGCGGGCGCCACAGAGCACGGGAGGAGGCGCCATGGTGTCTACATGTGCTCGAGATCGTGGCCGAGCACGATGGTGTGCTCGATCAAGTTATGGTGGCTGTGGCCACGGCGGGCGCAGAAGCTCGGCGGGCGGCGCTGCCGGCTCCGGGCGGAACGACGGCTACGGCATGAAAACGACGCGCAGAGGAGGGGGGTTGGGGAAAGAAGCTAACGGAGAGTGCAGGGCGCCAAGAGGGCTCGTGGAAGGCTTCGAGCAGACGGCGAGGCTGCATGGCGATCTCGGCTTCCCGAGGTTGAAGACGCACGACGGGAGAGCGCTTGGGAGGCCCGCGCCGAGTGAGTCGACGGGGAGGACGAGGGCGTCGAGGCGGAGGCCATGGACAGATCGGCGAGGCGAGGGAGGGCCCGTGGGCGTGGCTACGGCAAAGGGTGGTGATGGCGGCGCCCGGTTGTGTTCGGGAGAGAGGCTAGAGGTCGAGGGAGAGAGCAGAGAGCGAGGGGAGAGGCAGAGGGGGCTGCGGGTCATCTCGAGACGCGAGGGGGAGGCAGGAGGCGCAAGGTGAGGTGGAGCTCTACAAGCACGCTGCAGCCGACACGCCCGCCACTGCAGAGGTTGAAGACAACCGCTTCAGCAGGGCTGGCTGGGCCAGCCACTTGCCGCCAGTGGGCTGCACAGTGAGTTGGCCCAGTGTTAGTCTCTCTCTCTCTTTATTTATGTTTTCTATTTTGCTGTAATCTTTGTGGCTTTACTAAAATACTAAAATAGATCCAAAAATCATAAAACTGCTCAATGCCACTGCTTGGAATATAACCAACAAGCAAACATTTTAGTTTATGATTAATTGAGCATTTAAAATATTTAATAGCATTTAAATGCCCAAATGCAAATACTATATGATTTAATTCAGATCCCAAATATGTCATGGAAAATGTGCATCACCTCCGTTATCAAGCTTCAAAGATTTTCCAAGAATGATGAACATTTTTGGAAGCCATTTGATTTATCGAAATATTTTGGTTGAACCTAGTGAATTCCTTTAGTGTTAGGGTTTAGGCAATCCCCATTTCAGGTTTAACTGAAATTTAAACATGATGCAACACCAGATGCTAGCACTAGGCATAAATAGAACTAGGATGTGACACTAAGTGAGAGTGTTCAAGCACTATAGTCCGTTGCCTTGTTCGCTATGCTGAGCGCCTCCTCAAGGACCCAAGAATGGGAACAAGAGCGCCAAGTTTATCCCGAACACCCCAAAGACTCGTGGCATGGGATCAAGCCAACGACTTGCCATCTCTCAAATTTGATAAACGGCCGCATGTAAGGTAATATTTTAAATTCACAAGCGCTTGCTTTAGCGATATGAACAAGTTTTCAGCAGTACAGATAACAAATGCGAAGTCTATTCAAAATTACATCTTTGGAGCATTCACCCGCTTATAAGGCGGGCACCTTCAGATGCCCTCATAGTACATTTCGGCTTGCGATTCTCCTGCCCGTGGTGGCCCGTCCGTCACAAGCTTCAAGATCCATCTTTCCCTCAGCACTTTGACGGGCAAGGGCCCGACGGGCACCTTCAATGCACGGAGCGCTTGATGACTTCAATCCATGGACAGACGTCCACCAGCCGCTGCACTAGACCGAAGTAGCTCCCAGGCATGGCTTCCTTAGGCCACAACCGAATTATGAGGCCCTTCATGGCATGTCCGGCGACCTTAGGAGCTCGACCAGCCGCTTCACCGGTCGCCAGGGCACTGATGTCCGCCCAAAGATACCGAGACCGTAACACCTTTTCCGCCGAGCCCTCCTCGTGCGGTAGAACGCGCAACATCGCATACACTACGGGCCAGATCTCGCGAATGCTCCCGGAGAGCTCCGGATTTGGGTAAGTAATAGATAATTCACTTTCACATGCTTGCTTTGCATAAAGAATGCCTTACCTGTTGGGTTCTACGGTAGGGTGCGCCGACCGCAAATTAAAAATTCCTACGCCGCTAACATCCAGAACATGCTACGGAGATGGATCACGTTCGTTACCACTAGACGCCAGCAGCGCTATTCAGCGGAAGAAGAGTTGGGGCAACGCGCTCGCGGATCGCCTCCTCCTCGCTCGATCTCCTCGAGCGGCCGGGTCGTCCGATCCCACGACGAAGTTCGCCGGAGCGGCGCAAGTGCACCGCCTAACGGTATCCGCTGCGGGAGGAACGCCGGGCGGACTGCTAGGTCCGATCACACAGCCAAGAAGCGAGTGGAGGTGGCTAATCGCAACACATGCAAACCCTAGTCGCAGCGCCAAGCGATCAACCTCCCGAGGCCAAGCGCCCGCCTCCCCGAGGTCAAGCGATCCGCCTCCCGAGGCCGGGCGATCTCCTCTCCTATCCGAGTGTGCCGCACTTCCACTTTATATAGGCGTCCGTCATGAGCTCAACACTTGGGCCTCGTGACGGACCCTAAAGCCCAAAGTCTACTCAACACGCTCCTAGTCCAGCTTCGATCACATCCGATCAAGTGTCCTACGAACTGACCTCATAGGTTCCTTCCTTGCTGCCACCCCTTAGGTTCAAGTCGGCTTGGTCACAGCTCGATCACCTCCGACCAGACGGTTGGTAGCAGCCTCTAGCAAGGCGTGCCACCACCAAGCAAACGATGAAGCTGGTTAGGCTAACCTGCATAACGTGTCACACTTCTCGCTCCTTTGCCACACGATATATGTTGTCGGGCTCAAGGCTAGATCGCATCCTTGTGCTAACCCGACCTTCTTTCTCGCTCCAAAGGATATCGACCACAATCCGGATTATCTCATAATCCTTGTCGATGGCCATGCTATTCCTGGTCGATCACATGAGGGCCCAGAGTATATCTCTCCGATCGGAGGGGCAATCTCATCTTGCTCGACCATGTCTCGCAAAGATGGACCGACAAACCCAAACCTACGCTTGTAACTACCTCACCACGGATTAGCATTTGGTCGGCCCAAAGCAAGTCTGTCACCATCCAGAGTACATGCGCCACCAGGTCTTAGGACATAGAACGATGTTGTACTAGAGACTCACAGATGACATATCGCTATGCCTCATAGTTGGGTCTGTCCGACTCGGACCTTATTCGACTCGGATCCGACTATGTCGAATCCGACCAGCACCTTTCCAAGTCCATATTATCCGTTAGCATCCAATGCTCCATGGCTAGTGAGACCGAGCCATCGACCGTCATATGCTAGTCTAGTCGGCCATGCTGCCCACACAGCCCTTTCGACTAGGGACCTTTAGGACAGTCATCATACAATGCATAGTCCCACAAACAAGTCATGTACTTGCCGATACACATCATTGATAATGTACAAGGACTATCTTTATTCATAAACACATAGGAAATATCATCATACATGATTGCCTCTAGGCATATCTCCAACACCGCCGCTATCTTCTTTGATGATTCAATTTCCCGAGGGCTTTTGGGCTTCGCCTTAGCGGCTTTGGCACTCTCAAGAGCCGAGGCGAGCTCGACTCTCGAGTTCGAAGTCACGCCCAAACTCGTGTTTTTCCACGAGAGCCCGGAGCTCTTGCCGACCTCCTCCACCCGCCTCCTCGCTTCTCTCGCCGGTGCGCCTCATGCGCTTTGCTTTCGCCGTGGACACCGCTTCCTTCGTGGTTGCCACCTCGCATGCGGGCCCCTACAATACCCACGTTAGTCCTGTCATTTTGCAACCAAATCCTTTCTCAGAAGGTATTACTTTAAGAAGGTATTACTTACCTTCCTTGTCCTCGAGCTGCTTCTGGCAAGGCTGAGCCTGCTCTCGACCGCCGAGGCTCGCTTCAATGCATTGACCTCCGCAACAAGGCGGCAGAGGTCAGCAAGCAGCTTGAATTCCCATATTGACATACTTATGTTAGACTCATGATATCTTTTAGATCCTCATCCGGTTTTTCTTCCTAACACCGAACTAAGCATCAGGGCTACTGCCTATGCGGTAATATTTTACATATTCTAAACTTACCTCAAAGCCTGTTAGAAGGCTGGTATAGCTTCACCAGCCCGCCTTGGCGGATCGAACTTTCTCGGATCACCACACTCATAACAAAGGTGGTGCTCCTCGTCGATGGAGGCGCGCTAAGCACCTCCAAGAAGTTATCCGGCCTCCGGATGGACGGAGGTCACGGGCGCCATAGCCTTGCCCTTTCTTACGGGGGGGCCGCTGTCGGAGTTCGAACCACCGGGTTCCAGACGGAGTCCGCACAGGCCGACATAGAGCCCTCTCGGGTTTCGCCTTTTGCACCCGGAGTCCGGGAGGTTGCCTTATGGAGCCTCCAGACCACCTCCTCCTGGTGGGGCCCTTTGGGACTCCACCACGGTGCTGCTCAAGGCCACGAGGACAGAGGCGGTCGGAAGTGAAGTGCTATTCACATCCGACGAATCCAGGAGCCGCCGACGGGCGGGCGAGCCTGCCTTCATGGCTACATGTTTATATTTGGCGCTAGAAGACACTATGCGACAAATAAAAGTCCTGAGCTATTCCGGAGTCCCGACACTTACGATCTCGCCAGAGCTTGGCCCTTGGTGGCCACTCCTCCTCGCTGCTGTTTCCCTGGTGGAGAAGTTCGCAGAAGGGTCCTTCCTTTCTGACCTCCGCCTCCCTACCGGGCGGCCTTCCTTTTCTCTCCTTCACCGGGGAAAGGCTTTTTCTCCTCCCGGTCCTCATGGGAGGATTCCGCCTGTAATCGTTGGACGATGAGTCCGACAAGACTGGCGCCGGAGCTCCTTTGAGTTCCCGTGGCCTCCTTTCTGGTTTTCTTCTCCGCACCACGGAGGTGCCGAGCCAGCAGCCTGGCTAATCGGACGTCCGCTGGTCTTCGGCAAGGGGCCGGACAGAATCTGTCCGACGCCTTCAGCCGCCCCGCCAAAGGTTAGGGAGCTTTAGATCCCGTGACAGAGTCAAACTATGAAAAAGAGTCCCATAAAGGGTAAAATAACTTACTCGCTGGTTTGACGCTGCGAGCTGAACCGTGATCTTCGGTAGCGGATGCGGAGCTTCGCGCCTTGAACAGCACCTTCCGTGCATCTTTGTATGTAGTGTCAAGAGCCGCTCAAGGTTCGTGATGTGCCGATCAAACTCCCACAAATTGAAGGCCCGCTGCGGGCATGGGAGAATTCATGGATGAGCATCACCAGGATTACGCTGACAAGCTTGAGATTCTTGTCCACTAGGTTTCGACGCAGGTTTGGAGTCCGGACAGCTCTTCCGAATCACCCCACGCCAGCCCGCTCTTTCCATGTTGTGAGCCGTGGGGAAGCCAGATCGAATTGGGGGCCGCCCATTGAGAGTCGCATGCTCGGTGATGTAGAACCACCCCGATTGTTACCCCTTTATGGTCTCCACAAAGGAGCCTCGAGCCATAGGACGCTGGCTATCCTGCCAAAGATGGCACCTCCAAGACTGGCTTGGCGATCGCCCACTACCTTCGGCTTGACATTGAAGGTCTTCAGCCATAAGCCAAAGTGAGGCTGGATGCAGAGGAAGGTTTCTACACCATTTATAAACGCCGAGATGTTGAGGATGAAATTCGGGCTAGATCGTGGAAATCTAGGCCGAGTAGAACATGAGCCCCTTGACGAATGGGTGAAGTGGAAACCCTAGTCCATGGAGGAAGTGGGGAGGAACGCCACCTCTCATGGGGCCTGGGGTGGGGATGAGCTGCCCTTGTTGGGGCTGCTGACACGATGTCACCGGACAAGTATCCGGCTTCCGCAGCTTTTGATGTGCCCTCCGTGATGAGGAGGCCATCCACTTGCCTCCCGCCCCCGACATGGTTGGAGAAGGTTGAGGTGGGATGTGCGGACTTGGGCGCTGGAGCTCGAAAGCGCCGGAAATGGATGAGCAAAGCAGAAGAAGGCGGGGTTAAAAGGTGGATCCTTATCCCCTTATATAGACGGACAAAGCTATGCGCCCCCGCCAGCCCGGTAAAACTCGCTTATCTCCCAAGCCCAGAATCAATGGCGCGTTAGGTTACCCACGCCGTATTGATGGGAATCCTGAATAAGGGGCACGATCTCCGCCGATAAGGCGTTAAGGAAACCGCCTCGCTAAATGCGCTTGAGGTGGAACAAGAAACGATTCAGATAAAGGCCCGGCTGCAGTGATGTCACGCCGCTGAATGCGCCAGCAGATCTGTGCAAAGGTTATTCGTATAAAGGTATGTGGGACTTGTTTTGCAGAGCCGGACACTATCCTTGTGTTCAAAATCTTCTATGAAGTATTCGGAGGAGAAACCCGCCTTGCAATGTCGAAGACAATTTGCGCGCCAGATTCGTCATCATTGAAGCCTGGTTCAGGGGCTACTGAGGGAGTCCTAGTTTAGGGGGTGTCCGGATAGTCGAACTATCATCGTTGTCCGGACTCCTGGACCATGAAGATACAAGATTGAAGACTTCGTCCCGTGTCCGGATGGGACTTTCCTTGGCGTGGAAGGCAAGCTTGGTGATACGGATATGTAGATCTCCTACCATTGTAACCGACTCTGTGTAACCCTAACCCTATTTGGTGTCTATATAAACCAGAGGGTTTTAGTCCATAGGACGAACAACAATCATACCATAGGCTAGCTTCTAGGGTTTAGCCTCTCTGATCTCGTGGTAGATCCACTCTTGTACTACCCATATCATCAATATTAATCAAGCAGGAGTAGGGTTTACCTCCATCGAGAGGGCCCGAACCTGGGTAAAACATCGTGTCCCTTGTCTCCTCGCTACCATCCGCCTAGACGCACGCTTAGGGACCCCTACCAAGATCCGCCGGTTTTGACACCGACAACGACATCAAGGCAGACCCAACATCAACAAACAACCCCAACAACGCTGGTGCTCCTTCATCAACTTGATATTCTTGAGGGCGTTAGTCCTCATTTTCGATCCTTTTGGTCATTTTATGACAAAGGGGAGAAATTTGAGTTAGTCTTCAAGTGGTTCTATCTTATATAGGCGTTGCTAAGTTACAACTCTCGCTCTTCCGATGACTTTGCTGGATCGAGTTGTAAACTTAAACTCTATGGTGGCCCGATACTTTTGCTGTAATTTTTTGCATGCTTATTCCTCGTTAATGTTAATGCGCGCATGCTGAGTTACATCACCACCATATTTCATCATGCATTTCAAATTCTTCATATTATATGTCAAATGTGTATGAATTACAAGATATAGGGGAGATCTCCATGGTTCTACTCTTCAAGTGTGCATTGTTTCAAAAGAAAATTCTCACTATGCACATCTTCGTGGGGGTTCTTCTATATCTTGCAATCAAATTCCTCAATATCGAGTTTACACTTCATATCTTTATCCTCGTTGAAAACTTAACCTATATTGTCATCAATCACCAAAAGGGGAGATTGTAAGTGCATCTAGTGCCCCTTAGTGATTTTGGTGTATTGAAGACTTATAGGTTAAGGGACCAATGTGTTTATGAGTGTACACAGGTCTATAAGTCTATGAAGAGTTTGATATTTACGTAAAAGTCAACCCCTAAAATGAAGTTCTTCAACTCAAGACTTTGGATTTCAAGACTATCTCAAGACTTTGAAAGTGAAGAAATTGGTGTGACCTTGAAGACTTGGCATTCATTCGAGGAACATGGAGCATGAATACTTTTGTTTTTGTAGTTTCATTTTCTCTTTCTTGAGTCATAGGAAACACCGTACTGTTAAAGGGGGTCGAGGAAATACCAAGGAAAAATTTCCATGCGATGCTCAACTCAAAATCCTACACCTACCAATCCCTTCGAGTGAAGCCATTGGAAATCTCATACAGTTCAGTCATATTCTTCAGTGACAGAGACAAAGTTCTTCTGGTCTTTGAGGAATTTGTTCTGACTGAGGAGTTAGGAATTCGCCAATGCGGATTGCCTACACAGTGAGGAACATGATAGCCCTGAGGAATTTGATACTCAAATTTCCGACCATTGCTGTGCTACGCGCCAGCTGTCCCAAAATATCTACCCACCTAACGGTCATATTATTGAAGGGAATTTATGTCTTATCATGTCGGGCTGCTCCCTAGGCTATAAATAGTCGCCTCACAACCACTAGCTGGTTGGCTGCCCGAGAGAAACCGCACTTGTCATTTGAGAGCATCCCATCCTCCGAGGACTTTGAGCAAAATCATCGAGTGAGGAAAACCCAAACCCAAACACCTACAAACCCAAAGTAATTGAGCATCATCAAGAGATTGATCTTGCGCGAAATCCTACACTTGTTACCTTTGAGACTGTGGCTTCTTCCAGATGGTTAGGCTTCATGGTCTAGAGCATCCAAGAGGAATTGTGGATCGCCAAGTGACCGAGTCTGTGAAGGTCCGAAGTCACCAAGTCTTACCACGAGTGATTGGGTGAGGTCTGTGTGACCTTAGCTAAAGGAGAATACGGTGAGGACTGTGTCCGGAATCTGCAAGGCCCTCGTGTTTAAATACCTAGCCGCTTCCAACCAGACGCATAACCGAGACAAAGCAGCTTGAACTGGTCTACCAATAATTGTCTTCACCAAGCTTATCGGGTTCTATTTCCTCATAACTGTGTTGTGCACTTGTTCATATCTGTGTTTGAGGACTTTGATCAAGACTTTCAATTTCCGCAGCTCAATTTCTTCACCGCTTGTCTTCATCCTGTTATCCTCGTGTTTACGCTTTTCAGATCTGTGTGTCTCGATTTCATCATGATGACCATGCTTATACTCGTTATGTTTACTTTTGAGTACTTATTCCATCGCAAGTAGTTCTTCGTTAAGGAATTTCCTCACCCGCAAATTCCTCAAAGAAGAATTCATAAAATCGCCTATTCACCCCCTCTAGTCGATATAACGCACTTTCAGAGGATATCAGCGGATCTAGTGACTCGTAATATCCACGTTTTGTATCATCGCGCTGTGAGTATCAAATGAGGAATCGTTTATTCTCAGCAGTTGTCGGTGTACTAGAGTAGGGGTACCCTAGTATCCCTAACTCGCAGACGGGCAGTTGCAAAGACCCCACGGCAAGGCTTGCCCGGTGACCGCCATAAGTCCTCCGCTGCCCTTTGGAGCCATTCAAGAACAAAGAGTTCAAGGCCCCGCAAGAGGAGCTTGCCGGAAGGCCACTCAAGGCACGGCGAAGGAAAGACCCGCAAGAGGAGCTTGCCGAAGGCTTGGTGAGCGACAGCTACCGAAGCGACAAAGGATTCGGCAAGGTAAGGTGCTTGCCGCGCAGCAACCTCTTCATCTCCGCCCAGCTCATCCACCAACGTGTCGCCATGGGGCCATTCCAGCGCAGGTCAAGAGGTCATGTAGCCAGCGGGAGCACCGATAAGCGGGCGCCGACGAGCTTACCATCGTGGCAAACGGTGGCGCACCGACGGTCCCTCACAGATCGCTTAGGCGATTGGACGGGCATTTATTGATCTTGTCCCTTGTCACCGAGTTAGGTATAATGCAATCGCATAATCGCATAAGTCGGTGTACCAACCATCGTTTTTCCATTTGTACTTCATCTACGCTACACCTGCTCTGTGACCCCTTGAGCCTATAAAAGGAGGCCCATGTGCAACGAGAAAGGGTTCGCTGGTTCGACTCATTTGAGACCACACTCACTCAAAGCTAGGTTTTGTAGCTCTCATTGCTCCCTAGCAAGAACACAATACAATCAGCCAAGCAGCAGTTGAGTATTATCTCCGAGAGCTCCGGTTGGGTAAAACTGCTCGTGTGCATCACTCGACCGCTTCTTCGGTAATCTCCGCCCCCACCGAACCAAAAGGGACTCGGTCCGCCAGTCCCATAGGTGTTCGTGGGTCACGATCAGCTTCCCGACAAAGAGCTTTCTTCACCACCTCATGGTCGGTGGTGTCAGTGGCACCAAGTGCTTGAAGCTCATTTGAGATGTCAAGAGGCGATTGAAGGTTTGTTGAACATTTTCATTGTCAAGTTTTTTGAAGCGGTTGAAGAGATTGCGAAGAACGTCACCTCGAGAGTCACGCTGTGTTGAGACTCCTCCATTGACTTTGGACAGCCTATCCCAGATAAGCTTAGCAGTTTCCAAAGCACCACTACAAAAAAATACACTTCCGTGATGATATGTGTTTGTCACAGTAGGTCGCGTTTTTTGTCATGCATGTACATCCATGAAGATTTTATGATGTAATCAAGATAGTCATACCGTGCCGTCAGAGAAGTGTTCCATGACATTACCAAAATTATCATCACGAAGTGTCCACTTCCTTGACGATAAATCGCGCACACGTAAGTGTTTTCGCTAAGGGTGACCGACACGCGGCATCCACCGTAACGGAACGTCGTTGCTTATCGGGTCGGGTTTTGATCCGATAACCTGCTAATGTACCCGACCAATGGGAAATTTCCACGTAAAATTCTTATCGCCGGACGAAACACATGTCACCGTCAAGGTCGATAGGCGCCTATGATATGTCGACACATGCCACGCCCACCACCGCCCATTTAGCTTACAAAGCTGGCCCGCTTGACTTGGTCAAAAGTTAACGGCTGGCCCATGAAAAGCTCGTTAACGGTCTCTTCGAAAATAGCCCATTTTACGCCTCGTTAACTCACGCACCCGTTAGGGCCCTAAAGGAAATCGCCCAACAACGCCATGTGGGCCGTCAATATAACACCAGCCCATTTCCCTTTCGCCCATGTATGGCCCACGACGCCTTTCGCCCATATGAGGCCTTTCAGATCTTTCGCCCTTTATAGGCCCATGGTGACTCTAGCCCATAATGAACAGTAATTTTCTTTGTACCCGTTAACGCCCGTGATTTACATGGACCGCTTCCAGCCCGTGTTAGCTTTCGCCTATTACGGCCCATACGTTTGGGCCTTTTCGCCCTCGACATTCCGGCCAGCATCGCTCTGTTTCTAATGGGCCAAATTCGCCCATGGCAAGAGTCGGCCCACATCGCTCGTTCCCCTAATGGGCCAAATTCAGCCCATGGCAAGAGTCGCCCACATCGGCATATTCCCTAATGGGCCAAATTCGCCCATGGCAAGAGTCGCCCGCTTCGCCTCGTTAACCTGCTATACTGCTTCACTTCGCCCTATATTCTCGCCCATTAACGAATTCGTTATGCCTCGTGATGAATTAAGCTTTTGTTGTCCCACGCCCGTTAATGCCAGCATACTATGCCGGGCCGATACCAATTACGCCGACACGCCCATGTAGACCTGATTTATCCGATGGCCCGAGGCCCATCGACATAAGCCCATTTATCGACGGCCCGTGAGGAGACCCATGGATCCTCGCGTCAGATATGGCCCATGGTAGTTGCGCCACTAGCAAATAAGGGAAAAATAAGACTAGGAAATAAATAAGGTCAAACTAATGCTAGGCTATTAAGGCGACACACAGATTACATCCACTGGCATCAAAGATCGCCACCAAAGGCAAATATAGGGAACACCCTACACTATACAAAAATGGCTTGTTATTTTCTTCACCGGTGGCTACACACGTTAAGAATAAATTTTGTATCGCACCAAAACAAATTACAACTATATAACAAAAGTAAGGTTGGCATAAAACTTAACACCAGCGATAAATGCACCACCGTAAGTTCGTAAGCTCACCATTTGACCCGATCACGCTTTTCATGATGTATTGTCCGATGGAGCACCATAACACTCGCCTTCATTTCCCTAGGCTCTTGAATAACATAGCAAATGTTTGATAGTCTGTTTCAAAACCATGCATATCTTGGACGACATTGAGCAATGTTTCTCCTTGTTTCACAAAGGGTCTCGTTAGGGAATGGACTTGTGTCTGGAGCACGATACAACATTGCTTTGAGCTTGCATATCTTGATCATGAGGCAGTTTGATGATATTGCCTTAACAACCAACCCAAGATACGCAGGAACGTGCTTTTGGCACTATTAGTGGATGTGCATCGCCCACCGCAGAAGAGCCGACATTGCGGTTAGAAGTTGCCTCGCCACCTTCGTAAGGTGGCGGTTCCACCATTTTTCCATAGCTCGCTGAAAAGTTGAGGTTTTACATTAGTAGTAATGAAGATATTATGAGGCAGCAAAACCAAACAAAATAGCTTTGGTCTATATACGTAACTTATTATGGTGAACCCATGTAAAATATTAGTTGTTTTTATTGCAAAGTACATAATAAAACCAGGTTCCAAACATATGACCATGTACCATCGCTAATGTATTGTCTATTTCTTCACATTGTATTGAGGGCTAAGGATAAAGAGACGAAGTTTATAATACAAAGAAGTATAGTATGACATCATTCATATCACAAAACAACCGAGAATGCATAAACAGCAATTGTAACGTTGTGTGGGCAAGTCCAAGACGAACTAGATTACGGGTCAAGATCAAAGGAACATCACTCTCTCTTTGAACCTTGTAAGGTGCAATGATACGCTAAGACAATTGTGTGTAAAATTGAAAAGAGTAATAGACATTGGCTGCAAACCATGCAGTTCAAGGCACAAGTCGAGTAAGTAGTAGTTAAAAGGCATGAGGATTAAGGACTTACAACAGCGGCTTTGATCGGTGTAGTCATGCCCTTCTTCTTGCTGGTGTGACATTCCTTGAAGATTTCCACAGATTTGGTTCAGTACTTTTTGGTCCTTGCGGCTTTCCTCCTGCATTTCGAACAAGTCAATATAGATCTGATAATATGGTACAGCGAAAAGAGTGAAACAGCAGCTAATTACAAGAGCCTCGCATTGTGCAATATAACTACGAGATCCTGTCGTCTGTTGGAATTTCACTTTCGTACGGTTGGCCTTGTTCTTTCAACAGTTCACCTACAAGAAGATAGATTTGTCTGGCACATGCGTAAGTAGGACTTCAACATGTGATCTAATCACATATATAAAATGTACCTGATACTTCGGATCATACCAGTGTTTAACAAGGCCCCTCCAGTCTTCATCCGATATATTTTCCACTAGAGATGTTTGGGAAAGTTCACTGTTAGCTGATACGTCCATTTTGCAGTATGCTTTTATATCGATATTTATCGCATTATGGGCTGTTATTTCACATTATGTCACAATACTTATGGCTATTCTCCTTTATTTTACAAGGTTTACATGAAGAGGGAGAATGCCGGCAGCTGGAATTCGGGCTGAAAAGGAGCAAATATTGAGACCTATTTTATGCAACTCCAAAAGTCCTGAAACTCCACGGAATATCTTAAAATAAATAAATAAAAATCATCGCTAAAGATGAAGGCCAGGGGACACTGTCACGGGGGGGGCGCTCGGGCGCGCCTCACCTCGTGGCCCCCGGTGGCTCTCCGACGCCCATATTCTCCTATATGAAGTCTTTCGATGAGAAAAACATTAAGCAACCTTTCGACGAGACTCCGCCACAAGGCGGAACCTCATGGAACTAATCTAGGGCTCCGCAGAGCTGCTCGGCGGGGACACTTCCTCCGTGAGGGGGAAATTATCGCCATCATCATCACCAACGCCCTCTCATCGGGAGAGGGCAATCTCCATGAACATCTTCACCAGCACCATCTCATCTCCAAACCCTAGTTCATCTCTTGTATCCAATTCTTGTCTCCAAGTCCGGATTGGTGCTAGTAGGTTGCTAGTAGTGTTGATTACTCCTTGTAGTTGATGCTAGTTGGTTTATTTGGTGGAAGATCATATGTTCAGATCCTTTATGCATATTATTACCCCTCCGATTATGAACATGAATATCCTTTGTGAGTAGTTACGCTTGTTCCCGAGGACAAGGGAGAAGTCTTGCTATTAGTAGTCATGTGAATTTGGTATTCGCTCGATATTTTGATCGATGTATGTTGTCTAGCCTCTAGTGGTGTTATGTGAACGCCGACTACATAACACTTCACCATTATTTGGGCCTAGAGGAAGGCATTGGGAAGTAATAAGTAGATGATGGGTTGCTAGAGTGACAGAAGCTTAAACCCTAGTTTATGCGTTGCTTCATAAGGGGCTGATTTGGATCCATATGTTTCATGCTATGGTTAGGTTTACCTTAATACATTTGTTGTAGTTGCGGATGCTTGCAATAGAGGTTAATCATAAGTGGTACGCTTGTTCAAGTAAGAACAGCACCCAAGCACCGGTCCACCCACATACCAAATTATCAAAGTACCGAACGCAAATCATATGAACGTGATGAAAACTAGCTTGACGATATTCCCATGTGTCCTCGCGAGCGCTTTTCCTATTATAAGAGTTTGTTCCGGCTTGTCCTTTGCTACAAAAAGGATTGGGCCACCTTGCTGCACTTTATTTACTCTTGTTACGTGTTGCTCATTACAATTTATCTTATCACAAAACTATCGGTTACCACTTATTTCAAGATTTGCAGAGAATACCTTGCTGAAAACCGCTTATCATTTCCTTCGCTTCCTCGTGGTTCGGCACTCTTACTTATCGAAAGGAATAAGATAGATCCCTATACTTGTGGGTCATCAAGACTTTTTCTCGCGCCGCTGTCGGGAGTGTAGCGCTTTGGTAGGTGGAATTTGGTAAGGAAAATTTATATAGTGTGCTGAAATTTTCTGTCACTTGTTACTATGGAAAGCAATTCTCGAGGGGCTTGTTCGGGTATCTTCACCCCGCCCAAGAGAGCAAAGAGTTGCTCCTCAACCCACTGAACCTATTGAAAATGAAACTCCTTTGAAATTCCTTCGGTATATGGAAAAACTGCTAGCTAATACTTTTACAGAGATGGAACAAAGCATCCTCGATGAACATCTACTCTATGTGGATGAAGTTTGTGGTTTATTTAAACTTGCGTATACCCGATGATGTTGTTAATAAGAAGGTCTTCCTTTATCTTTGAAGGAGACGATTGACATGGTATAGGCTATGTGATGATACGAGATCATGGAACTATAAAAGATTGAAATTGGAATTCCATCAAAATATTACCCTATGCATCTTGTTCATCGTGATCGCAATTATATATATAATTTTGGCCTCGCAAGGAGAAAGCATCGCCAAGATTGGGGAGGCTTAAATCAATGTTATATTCATGCCCCAATCATGAGCTCTCAAGAGTGACAATTCTTCAAAAATTTATGCTCGACTTTCTCGATAACAATCGCACCATGCTAGATACTTCTTGTGTCGGGCTCTTTATGATGAAGACTATTGAATTTAAATGGAATTTATTGGATAGAATTAAACGCAACTCAAGATTGGGACCTCGATTAAGGTAAGAACTCAGGTATGACACCTATGTTTGATTGTGTTAAATCTTTTATGGATACCGATATTTTCGTAAGTTTAGCACTAAATATGGACTTGACTCGAGATAGTAGCTTCTTTCTCGTGAATCTTTTGCTACTTATGTTGATCTCCCAAGGAGAAGTGGTTTAAATATCATCCTCCCATAGAAGTAGAAGTAGTTGCATCTATTAAAGTTGAAGAAAAGACTGTCACTTATAATGATCCTATTGTTCCTACCTCTTATGTTGAGAAACCACCTTTCCCTGTTAGAATAAAGGATCATGCTAAAGCTTCAACTGTTGTTCGTAAAAGAAATATTAGAACTTATACACCTCCCGAGCAAGTCAAAGTAGAACCTAATATTGCTATTGTTAAAGATCTCTTGTCCGATAATATTGATGGGCATGTTATTCAATTCATGTGAAACTGCTAGAATTGCTAAACCGCAAAGCTAAAGATAAACATAGACCTGTGGTAGGCGTGCTCGTTATTTCGTTAAAATAGGAGATCATTGTTATCATGGCTTATGTGATATGGGTGCTAGTGCTAGTGTTATACCTTATGATTTATATAAAGAAATCAAGCATGAAATTGCACATGCTGAATTAGAAGATATTGATGTTACAATTAAACTTGCCAATAGAGATACTATATCTGCAATGGGAATTGTTAGAGATGTTGAAGTCTTGTGTGGGAAAACTAAATATCCTGCAGATTTTCTTGTTCTTAGTTCTCCACAAGATAGCTTTTGTCCCACTATATTTGGTAGACCCTTCTTGAATACTATTAATGCTAACATAGACTGCAAAAAGAATGTTGTTACTATTGGCTTGGATGATATGATTCATGAGTTTAATTTCTAAATTTAGTAAACAACATCGTGAGGAAGAATTGCCTAGTAAAGATGAAATTATTGGTCTTGCTTCTATTGCCGCATTCTCCTAGTGATCCTTTAGAACACTATTTGCTAGACCATGAAAATGATATGTTCATGAATGAAAGAAGGAAATAGATGAAGTATTCTTTAAACAGAACCTATTCTCGCAACACAATTTGCCGTTGAAACTTAGGGGATCCTCCTCCACCCAAGGGTGATCCTGTGTTTGAGCTTAAACAGTTGCTCGATAATCTTAAATATGCTTATCTTGATGAAAAGAAAATATATCATGTTATTATTAGTGCTAACATTTCAGAGCATGAAGAAGAAAGATTACTGAAAACTCTAAAGAAGCACCGTGCCGCTATTGGATATACTCTTGATGATCTTAAGGGCATTAGTCCCACTCTATGTCAACATAAAATAATTTGAAGCGGATGCCAAACCAGTTCGTGATCCTCAATGACGCTTGAATCCTAAAATGAAAGAAGTGGTAAGAAAAGAAATACTCAAGCTTCGGAGGCAGGTACAATTTATCCCGCTGTCGATAGTCGGGGTAAGTCATGTCCATTGTGTCCCTAAGAAGGAGGTATTACTGTTGTTCCTAATGATAAAAATGAATTGATCCCGCAAAGAATTATCACAGTTATAGGATGGTAATTGATTTCAAATTAAATAAAGCTACTAAGAAAGATCATTACCCTTACCTTTTATTGATCAAATCCTAGAAAGATTATGCAAACATACACATTATTGCTTTCTAGATGGTTATTCTGGTTTCTCTCAAATACATGTGTCGGCTAAAGATCAATCAAAGACTACTTTTACATGCCCTTTTGGTACTTTTGCTTATAGACGTATGCCTTTTGGTTTATGTAATGCACCTGCTACCTTTCAAAGATGCATGATGGCTATATTCTATATTTGTGAAAAGATTTGTGAGGTTTTCATGGACGAATTTTCCGCTCTATGGTTCCTCTTTGATGATTGTTTGAGCAATCTTGATCGAGTTTTGCAGAGATGTGAAGAAACTAATCTTGTCTTGAATTGGGAAAAGTGCCACTTTATGGTTAATGAAGGTATTGTCTTGGGGCACAAAGTTTCTGAAAGAGGTATTGAAGTTGATAAAGCCAAGGTTGATGCTATTGAAAAGATGCCATGTCCCAAGGACATCAAAGGTATAAGAAGTTTCCTTGGTCATGCCGGATTTTATAGGAGGTTCATTAAGGACTTCTCAAAAATTTCTCAGCCTCTGACTAATTTATTACAAAAAGATGTACCATTTGTCTTTGATGATGATTGTGTAGAAGCATTTGAAATACTTAAGAAAGCATTAGTCTCTCGCACTGTTGTTCAGCCACCGATTGAATTTACCTTTGAAATTATGTGTGATGCTAGTGATTATGTCTGTAGGTGCTGTTCTAGGGCAAAGAGTTGATAAGAAATTAAATGTTATCCATTATGCTAGTAAGACTCTAGACAATGCTCAAAGAAATTATGCTACTACCGAAAAGGAACTTTTAGCAGCTTGTATTTGCTTGTGATAAATTCAGACCCTATATTGTTGATTCTAAAGTAACTATCCACACCGATCATGCTGCTATTAAATATCTTATGGAAAAGAAAGATGCTAAACCTAGACTTATTAGATGGGTTCTCTTGTCGCAAGAATTTGATTTGCATATTGTTGATAGAAAAGGAGCTGAGAACCCTGCTGCAGTATAACTTGTCTAGGTTAGAGAATGTTCTTGATGACCCACTACCTATTGATGATAGCTTTCCGATGAACAATTAAATGTCATAAGCACTTCTCGTAGCACTCCATGGTATGCTGATTATGCTAATTATATTGTTGCTAAATTTATACCACCTAGCTTCACATACCAACAAAAGAGAAAAGTTTTTCTATGATTTGTGACATTACTTTTGGGATGACCCACATCTTTATAAAGAAGGAGTAGATGGTGTTATTAGACGCTTGTGTACCGAGCATGAACAGGAACAAATCCTATGCAAGTGTCACCCAAGCTTATGGAGGACACCACGCTGAGATAGAACTGCACATAAGGTATTGCAATCCGTTTTATTGGCCTGCTCTCTTCAAGGATGCTCGTAAGTTTGTTTTGTCTTGTGATGAATGTCAAAGAATTGGTAATATTATTAGACATCAAGAAATGCATATGAATTATTCACTTGTTATTGAACCATTTGATGTTTGGGGCTTTGATTATATGGGACCTTTTCCTGCCTCTAATGGATATACACATATTTTGGTTGCTGTTGATTACGTTACTAAGTGGGTAGAAGCTATTCCAACTACTAGTGCTGATCATAACACTTCTATTAAAATGCTTAAGGAAGTTATTTTTCCGAGGTTTGGAGTCCCTAGATATTTAATGACCGATGGTGGTTCACACTTTATTCATGGTGCTTTCCGTAAATGCTTGCTAAATATGACATTAATCATAGAATTGCATCTCCATATCACCCACAGTCTAGTGGTTAAGTAGAATTGAGCAATAGAGAGCTCAAATTAATTTTGCAAAAGACTGTTAATAGGTCTAGAAAGAATTGGTCCAAGAAACTTGATGATGCATTATGGGCCTATAGAACTGCATATAAGAATCATATGGGTATGTCTCCAGATAAAACGGTTTATGGAAAAGCATGTCACTTACCTCTCGAACAAGAACATAAGGCATATTGGGCTATTAAAGAGCTCAACTATGATTTCAAACTTGCCGTGAGAAGAGGTTATTTGATATTATCTCACTTAATGAATGGAGAACCCAAGCTTATGAAAATGCCAAGTTATTTAAAGAAAAGTTAAAAGATGGCATGACAAAAGGATACAAAAGCGTGAGTTTAATGTAGGTGATTATGTATTGCTATACAACTCTCGCTTAAGATTTTTTGCAGGAAAACTTCTCTAAATGGGAAGGTCCCTACGTTATCGAGGATGTCTATCGCCCGTGCCATAAAAATCAACAACTTCAAGGCACAAACCAAGGTGGTAATCGGTCAAAGGATCAAACATTATATCTCGTGTAATCCCATAAATGTTGAAACCAATATTATTGAAACCGAACTCCTGAGGAATACATAGGACACTTTCCATACCGCTTCGCATCCAAAAGGAATAGGTATGTGGTACGGTAAGTAAACCGACTCCAAAACACTTTTTAAGGCAATATTTCTCTTTTTGGAATATTTAGAAAAATAGAAAATAAGTAGCAGTCCGGAAGGACACGAGGGCCCCACGAGGGTGGTGAGCACCTCGTGTGCCCTCCGGACTCTGTTTTCTTGCACGATACATATTTTGGTCGGTAAAATTCATTATATAATATCCCAAAGGTTTTGACTCGTGATCACGCAAATCTCTCCTGTTCTTGTTTCGAGCTATTTTTCCGACAGGTCTAGATCATCATGACGCCCCAAGTGCTTCCAAGGACAAGTTCTTCGAGAAGGTGATCAACCCTTACCTTATGGAGGTGCTGCGACACCTCAAACCATTGAGATGCGTGATGGTTTGCTGCACATCCGCGATGTTGAGGGACCAAAGGAATCGGAAGTGTGGAGGCGAGGCTCGAAGCAATGGAGCAACAAGTTTTCAAGTGCCAGGGGATGGTGGATCGTGGAATTAACACTAGCCACAAGATGCTCGCGGAGTTCACCAACAACTACGAGCCGGATGCCAAGAATACCGAGGAGGCCATCTTCAAGTTACATGAGAAGATCGAGCACCTCCAAGCCCAAATCTATGCCTGCAAAATCAAAACTGTGAGTATGAATATAGATTCAAAAGGATGAGTTTGGCTACAGATTTGAGGATTCCGGAGACTCGATCATCTTTCTATGATGGTGAGCCTATGCCATGGAAGGTGGACGACAAGCCTGCATCATCAACAACACCTCCACCTTCACCGACGGAGAAGAAGACATAATCACATGGGTATGGGCACTCCCCTTGGCAACTGCCAAGCTTGGTGGAGGTGCCCCAGTATCGTATCACCATCACAACTCCTATCTTTACCCTTTTTCTTAGTTTGATCCTATTAGTAGTATCTTGATCTAGTAGAATAAAGTCATGGCATGATCTAGTTTTGAGTTTTGTTTTATGATCCTCTATGTAATCGAGTCCGTGAGCTATATATATAATAAAGTTTAGTGTTGAATCAAGGGCTTGATTGTTTTGCCATGATCTTGGGTGAATAAAAGAAAAGAATAAAAAGAAACAAAGAGTTCATATTGATCTTATTGAGAGTAATGACTTCACATAGAAAGAGTATGATGATTAAAAGTTGTTGGGAATTGGCAAATATAGCTTTGGTCATCGTTGCAATTAATAGGAAGTAATAAGGAAAGAGAGGTTTCACATATAGAAATATTATCATTGACATCTTTTATGATTGGGAGCACTCATTAAAATATGACATGCTAAAGAGTTGAGGTTGGACAAGGAAGACAACATAATGAGTTATGTTTTCTTATATCTGAGATAAAGTATGTTGTCATGGATCCTCTAACATGTTGAGCTTGCCTTCCCCTCATGCTAGCTAAATTCTCAAAGACCAAGTAGAGATACTACTTGTGCTTCCATAAACCCTTAAACCAGTTTAGCCATGAGAGTCCACCATATCTACCTATGGATTGAGTAAGATCCTTCAAGTAAGTTGTCATCGGTGCAAAGCAATAAAATTGCTCTAAATATGTATGATTGATTGGTGAGAGAAATAAGCTTTATACGATCTTGTGATATGGAAGAAATAAAAGCGATGGATCGCATAATAAAGGTTCATATCACAAGGGCAATATAAAGTGACGTTTTTTCGCATTGAGATTGTGTGCATCCAACCATAAAAGCGCATGGCAACCTCTCGCTTCTCCGCGAAGGGCCTATCTTTTATTATTATCCTCTACTTTATGCAAGAGTCACGTGATCTTCACCTTTCCTTTTCATTTTATCCTTTGGCAAGCCCAGATGTTGGAAAGAACATGATATATATATCTAATTGGATTTAGGGAGCATGAATTATTATTGTTGACATTACCCTTGAGGTAAAAGGTGGTGGGGAAAACTATAAGCCCATATCTTTCTCTCGGTCCGATTAAAACTCCAGAACCACAAGTATTGCGTGAGTGTTAGCAATTATGAAGGACTAAATGATAGTTGAGTATGTGGACTTGCTTTTAAGCTCTGACATAGACTCTTTCTGATGTTATGATAAATTGCAATTGCTTCAATGACTGAGGGTATAATTTGTTGGTGCTCAATAAGGCTTCTGATTCATACTTTCGCATTGTGAAAAGAACATCACTTGAACATAAGTAGTCATATGACAAAATCTATATATGTTGTTTTTATGAGAACAATCATGATACCTTCATGTCCGGATTTTATTTTTATCGACGCCTACCTCTAAACATGAGGACATATTTATTTTATCGGCTTTTCGCTTGAGGACAAGCGAGGTCTAAGCTTGGGGGAGTTGATACGTCCATTTTGCATCATGCTTTTATATCGATATTTATCGCATTATGGGCTGTTATTTCACATTATGTCACAATACTTATGGCTATTCTCCTTTATTTTACAAGGTTTACATGAAGAGGAGAATGCCGCACTGGAATTCAATGGCCGAAAAGGAGCAAATATTGAGACCTATTCTGCAGAACTCCAAGTCCCGAAACTCCACGGAATATCTTAAAATAAATAAAGAAAATCATCGCTAAAGATGAAGGCCTGGGGCCCACACCCCGCTCACGAGGTGGGGGGCGCCCCGGGCGCGCCTACCTCGTGGCCCCCGGTGGCTCTCCGACGCCCATCTTCTCCTATATGAAGTCTTCGATGAGAAAAAAATTAAGCAACCTTTCGATTAAGACTCCGCCACGAGGCGAACTCATGAACTAATCTAGGGCTCCCGCAGAGTTGTTCTCGGGTACACTTCCCACCGAGGGGAAAATTATCGCTCATCATCATCACCAACGCCTCCTCTCATCGGGACAGGAAATCTCCATCAACATCTTCACCAGCACCATCTCATCTCCAAACCCTAGTTCATCTCTTGTATCCAATTTTGTCTCCAAGTCCGGGATTGGTGCTAGTAGGTTGCTAGTAGTGTTGATTACTCCTTGTAGTTGATGCTAGTTGGTTTATTTGGTGGAAGATCATATGTTTAGATCCTTTATGCATATTATTACCCTCTGATTATGAACATGAATATGCTTTTGAGTAGTTACGCTTTGTTCCCGAGGACAAGGGAGAAGTCTTGCTATTAGTAGTCATGTGAATTTGGTATTCGCTCGATATTTTGATGAGATGTATGTTGTCTAGCCTCTAGTGGTGTTATGTGAACGCCGACTACATAACACTTCACCATTATTTGGGCCTAGAGGAAGGCATTGGGAAGTAATAAGTAGATGATGGGTTGCTAGAGTGACAAGCTTAAACCCTAGTTTATGCGTTGTTTCGTAGGGCCTGATTTGGATCCATATGTTTCATGCTATGGTTACGCTTACATTAATACTTTTGTTGTAGTTATGGATGCTTGCAATAGAGGTTAATCATAAGTGGGATGCTTGTTCAAGTAAGAGCAGCACCCAAGCACCGGTCCACCCACATACCAAATTATCAAAGTATCGAACGTGAATCATATGAACGTGATGAAAACTAGCTTGACGATATTCCCATGTGTCCTCGCGAGCGCTTTTCCTATTATAAGAGTTTGTTCCGACTTGTCCTTTGCTACAAAATGGATTGGGCCACCTTGCTGCACTTTCTTTACTCTTGTTACTTGTTGCTCGTTACAATTTATCTTATCACAAAACTATCTGTTACCACTTATTTCAGTACTTGCAGAGAATACCTTGCTGAAAACTGCTTATCATTTCCTTCTGCTCCTCGTTGGGTTCGACACTCTTACTTATCAGAAGGACTACGATAGATCCCCTATACTTGTGGGTCATCATTAGCCTTGCCTTCAAAGTGAGTTTTTCTCAAGTTATACCGATACTGTCGCAGAGCAGACTTGGAAACATGGGTGCAAGCTTGTCTGGTTGCATCATCTTGGCTATCCAACTTGAACCTCATCTGTTGAAAATTATGGGAGTCTCATTATCAGCAACCTAGAATGTATGGGACAAAGCAAGACGATATTACTAGTTTCCATACATAACCGTATTTTTACGAGCATAAATGGTCGAGGAAGGTGTTGAACTGGTTTCGCTTTTGTCATTCCTGCATCAATCCATGTTGGGAGAATATGTATATGACACCTAACGGCAACCGCTGCCTTTTGATACTAACTTGGTTGACTCAGAGCATCACGTGGCCTTTTTAAACCTGCCTCAAAACGGATCTCCATTCTTCCTCCTCTAGATTTAGTTAACCTATCGAGCATTATCCCCGATGTGTGTTTCCTCTTGCACCTAGGTGCTAGTCCAACAACTAACATAGGAAGTGTTAGTGTACATCAAACCGTAAGACTACATATAAAGAAGCATGCAATTGTAACTTGACTCCAGCAACTACCTTCTTGCTGTTGAAGCTCACAAGGTTCATCTCGATATTGCCAACTCATCTTGTGTCAAGAGTGCTTGGGAAGTAGTGTCGGGTGGCAAGGAGCTGGGAACATGTCGCTAGCTTCAATGACGACGAGTGAGTCGTGCACCGGTAGTACTGCGGGTAGGTGTTGCAAGAACTAGGGCTGTCTCTCGCTTGTTTGGTGGTAGCTATTTGATTCTGTTTGGCTTTTTTTTGCAACTCGTAGCATGGGATGTCGTGTTTGTAGAATTTTCCGCTGGACTTTGACCTTCTATTGCACCATCAAGACAGCAGAATCTTCAGATTCATCCGCTTCATTCCCTCGCCATTCTCAGTTTTCTTCCTCTTTCTCTCGCCATGTTAAGTCAAGCCGACAAGAAAACAAATAACAATTTAGTTCTTCGTAACAAATTGATGCGTGATGCATTTAACTGAACTTTGATGTTAGACAACCACATGATAGGAGGATGTAATATGTAAGAAAAACAGGACGGAAGAGGTAACTGTAACTATGATGTATAAACTAAGAGAAGACATTTCACCAAATTAGAAGCAATGCAATGGAAGGTAGACACCATATGAAAGATGCTACAAATATCGCCTCGCCAAGTTAATGTTGTCTCATCATAAATGGCGCTTAAACAAATGTGAAGCAAGACAAGAAATAAATCATATGCAAGATGCAAACAACATCACACTACCATGTTAGAGGTCTCGTCATTAGTGGCATTGCATATTCACAGCTTATGTTGTGTAAACTAAGGAGAAGGCATTTCAAAAAATTAGAAGCAATGAAAGCTAGACACCATATGAAATATGCAACGAATATCACTCTACCAAGTTAAAACGGTCTCATCTATAAGTGCCATTTCAACAAATTAGTAGTACAAGCTAGAAAAGAATGTGAGATGTAACCTATATCACACTCAAGTCAAACGTGTCTTATGATAAGTGATTGTTGCAGGTTACACAACAAGAATAATTTGATGTAAGAACATGGTGTGATAGACATATATTGTATGTTCTAGAAACAGAACACGGTCTTATTCAAGTATAATGTAAAGTAAGCAGATGGAATTCAACAAAATTAGAAGCAATACAAGCTAGACATCACACATAACATGCAACCACATATAACAAAGGCAAGTTAGAGGGAGCACCAAAGATGCTGCACTAGGGGAGACGTGCTCATCATAAACACAGCTTTGTTGAGTGTCTATGCATGTGTTGTCTTGGAAATCATCTTGGGGTGTGGAGGAGTAGAAATCGAGAGGCCCTCCTTCGTATGGAGCACCTTTATCCGCTGCCTTGCTAACTTCCTTCCGCTTTATTGATTTTGAATTGTCAAGTAAAACCAACAAGAAAAGCAATAAAATTCTCTTCGTAACTCATTCATGCATGATAATCGACAATCACTACTTTGATGTAAGGCAAGCACATGATACCAGGATGGAATATGTACGAAAAACATGACGGCATGGCATGTTCACAACTGTTTGTGTAAACTAAGGTAAACCATTCCAAAAATAAGAAGCAATGCAAGCTAGACACCACATGAAAGATGCAACCAATATGACTCGCCAAGTTAAAAGCGCCCCATCATAAGTGGAATTTCAACAAATTAGAAGCAGCGATGCTATAAATCATATGAAAGATGCAACTAATATCGCACCGCATATACTAAAGGTGTCTCGCCATATTGATTGATGCGGATACAAAAAACAATAGTTTTATGTAAGGACATGCTTAATAGACAGTGTACTATGTACTAAATACAGGAAGGCATGTCACATTAACTGGTATAATGTATAAGCTAAGGGACTAGCACATGCAGCTTTAACCAGATTGAAGAATTACAATCTAGACACCATATGCAACATGCAACCACATATCACGCTGCCAAGTTAGAGCAAAGCACCTGCGATGCTAGTGTAGGGAAATGTCAGAATCAACTACAGAGCTACGCCCACTATCTTCATCTAGCATTTCGCTTTGAGAATCATGTCGGAGGTCCGACGCTGCATTCTTCAAATGAGGAGTAGTCCCGCTGCCTGCCTGCCTCATCATAAGTGATTGATGAGGGATACACAAGAACATTAGTTTGATGTAAGAACATGGTTAATACACGATGTACTAGTATGTACCAAAAATGTAAAGCCATGTCATATTCAAAGGTATGATGTAAGCTAAGCGATGCAATTTAACCAAATTGGAAGCAATACAAGCTAGACATCCGGCTGGAGTGGTGAACATGATCATCTAGGACCCGAGAGCCTGGTGGGAGACGGGTTGCTTCGCCACCATCGCGCTTTTTAGTTGGCTTCCTGTGATGCATGTCTTTGTTGGGCTTGTCACCGCTCGCCAAGGCTCCGACTAGCTATTTGTCTTCCGGTGCTCACGGATGGTGGTTCATGTAAAAATATCTTTCGTTATCTTAATAAAGACCGACTTCGCCTTTAGAATACAAGCTAGACACCATATGGAACATGCAACCACATATGACATCGCTGGGTTAAAGCAAGCACCGGGATGGTGGTTCATTGCAGCGAGGTCATCAACTCCAGAGCTACGCTGCCATCGCCTCCATCTGCCGACACCGCACCCTTTATAGCGATGTAACGTGTCGTGCCTAGCCACGAGAAAGCTGGCATGACTTGTCTTTTTCTTTTGCTTCTCTCGAGGCAGTCTCAAATACCCTTGCATAAAAACACAATAGTGAGAGTATGGTGAAGTGTGTGCACAACTAGTGCAATCGTAAAAGTAGCGTATAGCAGGTGGCTGAAAAATAAATGACAGGAGACATATGATAGTTCTACAACATTGCATGGCAAACAAAATTAGATTCTACTCCGTATGATTTTGTAATATATGAGCACAGAAATGCAGTACTCCTCCAAAGACACCACCACATGTGGTCATATCTAAGATAACAATGATCGAAAATAAATAGGTCACCGATTTTTTAATGAACCGTCTGATCTATAAGGAACGGGCAGATGGCCTCGCTCACCTCCCGCCACCATCAAGGATTTATCTTTCGAACCACCAATGACCACCGCCTGCACTGCCTCCACCGCCTCCGCCTCCCATCGACCTCACACCACCGCTGCAGCTTTGGCAGCGCCTGTGCCATCCTTTAATCCTGCCAACCTCCAGATCAGGCGCCAGAGTTTAGGCCGCACACGCCTAAGATAAACACCAAGCGCCGCTTCCCCGTGTAATAGTCATACTAGCGCCTGTTACGCTGAATGCTTCCGTTAATTGGGAATCAATCGCCAAAAATTGAAATTGGGGGCGACGGACCTCTAACTAAGGTGAAATAGTATATGAGGAGAAACCTTGTGCATCGCGAAGTTACTAGGAACATCTAGTATCAAGAAGAAGCGGTCAACTAGTGTCTTCGTGGGATGAATACCGCAAGCAGACACGTAAGATTTGCACAAATAAGGGAAGAGGAGTACCTTTTTGGTTGCCGGTGTGTCACCTCCACATGTCGCTACCGATCTTCTTCTTTTTACCGGGAAACCGATGCTCGAGGGTGCAGGCTTGGACGAACCCATGGCTAAATTGTTGATCTGGTTGCCGTGGGTCGATGTCGGCGGAGGGGAAGCAGATCCGAGGCGGCGGGCGACGGCGAAGCAGAACAACTCAAAAGCGTGGAGGGTGGCGGTTGGAGCGGCAGCAGTGAGGCGCAGGACGGCGTGGTTGAACTGCTCTCGGCACGACGGCTCGGGCTCGGCTTCAACTACTAGCCGGAGGGCGCTATGTTGAGGTTGGTGTGGACGATTTACGCCGGGTATCCGCCCCAAGGTGATGGAGGAGGGCAGCGTTGATGGGTGGGATGGGGTATGGACGGAGGACGCCGGGTTTTATGAACTGGTGGAGAGGTAGTTTTGGCGCCCACTTGAGTATGAATGGGGAATCGGACGGGGGGGGAACCATGTTTCGTCTCGACGCGCTTGTTTTTGGCTTTTTGAATGAAGATGGGACGCGCTTGTTTGAAATTTGGGGAAAGTACAAACTTTGCCCCTCTTAAATTTCAGACCCATCATGGGTCGGGGTAGGATGGTAATCCTGTGTCCCAAATAGTGGGAAGGAGCGATTTACCGCATGTGTGCTTAGGCGGCCATTGTGTATGAATGTTTTTCGGAGGCGGTATGCGTATGCCTAGATGAAGCAAATAACTACCCCGTTTAGACCTTTGGACGTCGGGCCGTAGGTTTCACTGGTCGGAGTTATTAGAAAAGTAATTTTGTACTACCAAACATTGGTCTCACGCAGTTTCGTAGTAGAGGCTTTTTGGCACTTCGCTCAAATTTTGAAACACAAGCATTCACATTTAGAGTACTTTTGAACTATGAGGATTGACCTAAATAGACAACGTTATATTTGACCTTGTATGTTTGAAAACCTCATTAAATTATCCGCTTTTTTGAAATTTTGACACTTGAAAATCCTATAACTACGATTATTTTGGAATGAAGGAGCTAATTTGAATCTATTTTGTACACTATCTACATATGCTATTATGTACAAAATCAGAGCAAAGATTGGTGCCCCATAATTTAGGTATGGTTTACAAATGCCATGATATCAAATTCAAATAATTGAATGGACTTCATGTTGAATTCAATTTTTAAACCACCTTAAGTTGAATTCAAATGTATGCTAGTTCATAGGTAGCTATTTATAATGTCCATTGTGTAACTTTCAGATGTATAATGTGCTTTACACACACAACATGAACTATACTCACGCTTATATTCAATTGCTAAAGCGATGCATTGTCTCGAGTTCAAAATACTAATGTGTGGATCAATTGTGTCGAATAATAACATAGACATGCTCAAATTCATAGAATCTAGATGTCCGATGGATCAATGACCGCCTTATATGCTAATTGCAAATATCATGATCCCATCCTAATATTTGATACAATTTATATCTTTAATCAATGTGTAGAGCAGTCTTTACATGTAGTTTCACTCTCCATCGGTGGTCTCTCACACATGCTCACACACTCTCTCCCGAGGTGTATTTCTCGCACACATGCTCTAGATATAACCTCCCTCCCTCTCGTAACCATTTACAACTGTTTTCACTAACCTTTATCACAAGCACTCTTCCTCTCGCAAACATACACACGCACAATCCTCATCGACCTTTCTATATACATGGACCTGCCTACGTGTCTCATGTACGCACACTATCTTTATGCCTCGCCTCACGCATTGTCTCACACCTCTTCCTAATCGATTTAGTATGATTCTCAGCAGCATTCTGTGAGGATGCCCCAAAGTTAGGTTGATGAATAGTAATATCGAGATAAAGGGTTACCTTAGTCTCGAGAACCTAGGGTTACAAATCCTAGCTAGCTTTGTCAAGGACACAGAGTCCTTCACATTTGCTATCTTTGTCTTGTATGACTAGTCATCCATGGGTCTTCCTAAATGCGCCACGGGTCGCACTCAATGTGGCGCAGACTTGAACCAATCTAAGGGCCTCACCGACCCACTCCTGACCACGCGGTGACACACCCTCCGCCCCACGCCTCATTATCTTCTCACACCCACACATACCAACACAAACACCACACACAAAAAATTCTCCTGGTGCCTCTATTCCTCTCCCCTTGCATATACACACCAAGGGAATGGAATCTCTTGTCTTGACGCCATATTCGCTCTCTCTCTAGACCACTCCCATTTCTTGCACTATCTCTCCACGCCCCATCGCCCTCTATCCATGCCTCTCTCTCAATACGTAATACACACACGCATTCTCCATAGGCCCCGCCAAATGCATCAACTACACATTCACACATGTTACATCACGCACTTATTGATCTAAAAGCCCTCTTCACGCTTATTTCACATACAACATTCCTTTTGAATAAAGTGTGCCAAAAAATATTTTAGAGTTTCTACATATATACAACATTACAAAGTTATATGGAGGAGTACGAACGCTAATTTGTATTGCATGGTGCCCACAATGATATTTATTCCAAGACCGTGAATTTGTATATTTTTATACTATATAAAGTTAGTCATAATAAAGAGAAACGAAGAGCATCTCTCTCTCCATCGTGACCCCCAGACGCCTTTCAATGATGCACAAAACCATTCTCCGTGTCCTCTAAAAGTAAGCCCCGTAAAATTCACGCATGTTTCATCTTTCTCTCAATATATGCAATGACGATCATTGTATTTGAAGCGAAGCACGATACGTATATTGACTTCATAATCCACTCATTACGGTCACCATTTACGCTTAGTGGTTATTATACAGTCACGGCTCACCGCATAACTTTGTATTTGCTCATGACATGACTAGTTGACCAGCTTAAACGCCCACGGCACCTCTAGTGTTGCATCACATTATCTCACTACCATCATGCCCACCGTCAATTTGTATCTACTCTACATCTACACTCTTATAAAATACATAAAATACACTCTTATAAAAACAAAGTTGGTGATGATGGTGTGCCCGCCGTATCCCCTGAATATAGGTCGTCCGATTTATATCTCGACGGATAGGAAAGAAATTATGGCAATTTTGCAAAAAGGTACCCACACACCTCTCCACATTTGGTAAATAAGGCCTTCCTCGCTTCATCCTTTTCTCTCACAAGATAAACAAGTCATACAAATGCATCTTGATGTTACGGCAACGCACGGCATCTTGCTAGTAAGAATGAAAACAAACGACAAAAAATATT
>JAHIAM010000169.1:0-33116 GCA_021605205.1 Aegilops longissima | reverse complement strand
GCTCATTGTTTCGCGGTGGACAACTTCAAGATTACGCCGCCGCCACGTGCTCGCTGCTGTGGTTGTACCGCTTACTCAAGCCCTTAGGCTTGAGCTTTTAAGCCAGCTCCTTGTTTGCCGATGCCGCCGATCTTCGTAAACGGCATGTCACGAGCATAACGATCGAGGGTGGCGAGCATCAACCCCTTCACCGCGATCCGATCCCCACGCCTCAGCTACATTAACGGTATGTAATGGGTCGGCATGAACACGCCTTGATGGTGCTCGCCGACTGGTCGTGGCAAGCTGGATGCTCGTGGAGGTCTACACCAGCATTGATCCCCTTCCTTCTATTAACACTGCAGATCGCTTTTGGCACCGCGCCCGTAATACTCAATCTTACAAGAGCCAATATGATACCAAGTTTGATTGGCCAAGGTTGTAATTCGCCAAGTGCCCACAAGATGTGGGAATTATAAAGATTTCAGTGCTAATTATGCTTCTTCAACCGCTGTCTCGCTTATCCCGATGTATCATCAAGAAGTGGATAAATCTGCATCGCCCATCGCAGGATCATATCTGTATCTTCGATGCGCGGCTATCTTCCCACGTGTCAAGCATCCACTTAGAGGCATAACCGCATTGAAAGCAATGTCGCAAGTGAGGTAATCTTCACACAACCCATGTAATACATAAGGGAAATAGGTACATAGTTGGCTTACAAATGCCACTTCACACAATACATAAATAAACATCCATCATTCAGATTACACTCAAGGTCCAACTATGGAACCAAAATAAAAGAAGATACCCCAAATGCTACACAGCATCCCCGATCGTCCCAACTCGGCTCCACTATCGATCATCGTGAGCGACATAGTAACGACTCATGTTCCTCGTCAAACTCCCACTTGAGCTCTAGGTTGTGCCACCGCTGACCGCATCGCTTCGGCACTCGCAACTGTTTGGTAGAATCTGTGAGTCACGGGACTCAAAGAATCTCACACCCGTGAGATCAAGACTATTTAAGCTTATAGGAAGGACAGAGTTGTGAGGTGGAGCTGCAGCAAGCTTAGACAGCATATATGGTGGCTACATTCGCAAAAGAGAGCGAGAAGAGAAGCAAGGCACGGTCGTGAAGCTAGTAGCCATCAAGAAGTGATCCTGAACTACTTACGCCAAACATAACTCCAACATCTGGTTCACTTCCCTGACTCACGAGAAGAGACCATCACGTTACACACGCTGTTGATGTGTATTTTAATTAAGGTCAACTTCGGTTTTCTACAACCGACATTAACAAATTCCCATCTGCCTCATAACCATGGGCACGGCTTTCAAAGATAATACCCCGCAGGGTGTCCCAACTTAGCCCATTATAAGCTCTCACGGTCAATGAAGGATATTCCTTCTACCGAAGACCCGATCAGTCTCGAACCTTGACTACAAGACATTTCGACAAAGAATAAAACAAGACCAGCAAGTCACCGAATGTGCCGATAAATCCCGATAGGAGCTGCACATATCTCGCTCTCGTGGCACACCGGATAAGCGGAAGCGACAGTACCAACGTGACCTAAGTTGCCAAGGGACGGTCCCCACGGTGCTCTAGTTTGACCAACACTCAAGGAGCACCGCCCGGGGTTAATAAAGATGACCGGCTCGCGAAACCCGGGGGAAAAGGCTTAGGTGGCAAATGGTAAAACCAAAGTTGGGCCTTGGTGGAGGAGTCTTATTCAAAGCGAACCGCTCAAGGGGTCCCATAAATCACCCAACCGTAAGGAACGCAAAATCAAGGAACATAACACCGTGATGACGGAAACTAGGTGGCAAGAGGAACAAAACACTGTGCATAAGGCCGAGCCTTCCACCCTTTACCAAGTATATAGATGCATTAATTATAGCAGATATATTGTGATATCCCAACAAGTAAACATGTTCCAACAAGGAACAACATCTCCATGTTCCAACAAGGAACAAACTTCAACTTCACCGCAACTAGCAACGCTATAAGAGGGGCCGAGTAAAGCGGTAACATAGCCAATCAATGGTTTGCTAGGAAAGGATGGTTAGAGGTTTGACATGGCAATATGGGTGGTATGATAAGCAAGTGATAGGCATCGAGCATAGGCATAGCAAAAGAGCGAGCATCTAGCATAGCAAAGATAGAAGTGATTTCGAGGGTATGCTCATCATTGCTCGCAAAGTTCTCAGAGTTGTCTAAAAGCTTGATCCTCGTGAAGCTGTTTCTCAACAGGTTCCTCGTTCATGTACTCGCCTCCGACTCTACCCAAAGCAAGAACACAAACAAAGGAAACCACAATAAATCACGATGCAATGCACAAGCAACATGATGCAAAACATGGCATGATATGCGAGATGATATGCAATGCATATGCGCCATCGAAGGAAAATGATGAACCAGGCATCAACTTGGCAAACCAAGTATGTCACTGAAAGATGAGATGATTTCGTTGAAATCGATATAAAGATCACCGAATCGGATGCACGGTTTGCAAATGACAAGCAAAACAAGAATGGCACAATCACCATTAACAAAGATGATGCCACATAGCAAGCAACAAGAAATTAAGCTACTGCACCCAAACGTACCAACAAAGCATATGGCAGTGATCTACCAAGATGCTTGACAAAAGATGAACACTGAGCTACAGCTAATTCACAACATAACAGGTCCAAACAAGCATGGCAAAAGTGCAAAACATATCAGCTTCACAGACTTAGTGAAATTATCAACATGGCAAAATCAACATCGTAGAAGCAATGTTCAGAGCAAGCAAACGACATGCTACAGAACTTATAATAGCAAACAAGGCATGGCATGAATCTACTCAAAGCATAGAACAAAAGTCCCTCACTGACCATAAGCCAAAAAGGAATTAGAAAATATAGTAGCACCCATGTCAATATAGCAAGTTCACATGTATTCAAAGAACAGTGGCATGACAAAACAGATAACAAGTAGGCATGTTTAAGAGCTCTCATGCACTTACTACAGAGCATTTCATGATAAACTAAGCATACATCCATCAAGAAGACATGGCATAGAAGACATACATGGCAAGAACAACATCATAGCATACATCGATCAACTACAACAACCTTGGCAAAATTGAATAACATGTAAACAATCTGCCAGAAACATTTTATAGCAAAAGTAGAGCTCGATTGACTCAAGCTATGGCACTACATAATTGCAAACAAAGGCATGGATGGATAGAGCATAACCATATTTTCAAAACATCCTTATCAAGTATCTCAAAATATGCATGGATCTCTCGGTAGCATCAAGTTAACATGGCATAAAAAATATCAAAGAAACAAAATAAATCAGCAACATCATGGAGTCTAGTTTGTATGCTTTAAAGTCACCACGGAGATCAAAAATACATGGCATACACCCCTGGAAAGATGGCATGGCATATTACAAAACACATGTAGGACTCAAGATCATAGGATGCACACATCAATCATGGCAAAATGACAAAAGTGCATGTCTGTTAAGAATCTGAAACTAACATCACATAGCCCTCTTCTACAACAGCATTTCGCATCAATATGAGCTCAAATGAAAATGATGCAATGGAATGAAATGATCTACTCTTCGGACAAACAATTTGAGATATTACACGACTCTAAACGGAGCCACGGGTAAAGTTATGGCATGACGGAAATGCACCAAATTAATCATGTAATAAAGACTTAGCGATTCGGGGAGAGGGAGAAGTCAACCCTTCGGGTTTTGATCTCAGATCCGCGCGCGAGGCTCCGCCGGAGGGAGTGAAGGAGAGGCTCTGGGGAGGCGACGCCGAGGCGCGAGGCGGTGGCTTACGATGGGGAGGCGGCCGGCGCCGAGAGGGCGGCGCGGGCGACGGCGACGCGGCTGGCTGCAGGGATGCAAAGGCGCTGGTCGGCGCGGCGGGCGACGGGCGGGCGGGCGGCGATTTATGGGCTTCAGCCGAGGCGGCGGAGGTCCGAGGCGGCGCGGAGACGGGCGCGGGCAGGGCGCAAGCGGGCGGCGCGGGCAGGGAGGGCCACGTGGCCGGTCGGCTCAAGGTGGAGGCGCGAGCAAGAGCGCTGGCTGCCACGCGGCGGCAAGGATTGGTCCGGGCGGCATGGGAGCCATTCCAAAGGGACGGGACGTGTCCGGCTACGGGGGATTTCATTAGGTTTGCCCGATTTGAGGGGAGATGCATATTTATAGGTAGAGGAGCTAGGAGTGTCCAAATGAGGTGTAGTTTTCTACCACACGATCGTGATCCCACGACGGAGAGCATGGAAGTGACTTAGATGGGTTATTGGGCTGTTTTGGAGGGGTGTTGGCTGCAACTTAAAAGAGGCCTTGCGAGGGTGCGTTAACCGCTGAGTACCAAACGAGCTCCAAATGACCCAACTTGACAGTGGTCACCGTGGTGTACCAAGGCCACTTGACAAACCTCGTCCATTCGAGAAAGTTTAGTACCATCACCAAAAAACGTAAAAGGGGACGCCGGGGACATAGGAGTGCCGGATTGCAAAACGGACAACGGGAAAATGCTCGGATGCATGAGACTAACACGATGCAAAAAGAAATGCTGATGTCGACATGATATGAAAATGCATGACATGGACAAAATGCAAAATGAAAGACAAAAACCCAACCACGAGGGAATATCATATCACAATGCCAAAATGGCAAGAGTTGGAGTTACAAATATGGAAAGTTACATCCGGGTGTTACATATACATCCTCCATGGTTCTCTCGATGCCATTGAACACAAGGGCTTCATTTACGCTGTCGACTCTTCTATGGTCGGACGATGTTGGCCTACTCTACTATCGCCATAAACGGGCCGTTATAGCAAGATGTTACTTTCCCATGATATCATGATGGCTTGCTTATATTACTTTCAACATTTAGTGAAAAAATATTCATGCTCATAACATGCTGTTCTTAAGATTGACTAACTCAAGAGCCCTTTTTATTTGACTCCAACTTGATATGATGTTGTAGGTCACCGTGTCCCTACCCTTCCTAATCCCGTAACCTTTCAAAGAAAAGCGGCATGGCAGCTTGGGTGTGGTTCCTGCCTCGATTAGATGACGGCGAAAGAATGATGATCGTCATGACGCACTGCACGGTTGTTTCACGGAATACAATCACAGCCACTGCAAGGTCTTTGAGCAGATCCCAGCTTCTCCGCCTTCAGTGAATTTTTGACCGAGGTCTGGTAAGTAGCCTTGGCACACACTCTTTATTTGTCGGACTGAATTATCCGATTAACTGTGAGATAACGGACGGCAAGGATCATGATGGCAGCGTGATTTCGCTTCATCGTGCAAATCAGTGTACATTACGCACCATGCGCCTCCGATGCACCATACCCCGATATGTGCCGCCACGCCCGCAGCCCAAAGTAGGAGAGAGGGTCGCATATCGCATCACCTGCCGCTGGAGTTTCCGCCGTGCACCCATCTCGGTTCAAGCCGTCACCAATCTCCACCGCTAATCAATAGTAACGCCTAACCGAGCCAGCTTAGTTAGATGCGCATACACTTGGTGTAGTAGGATCTTTATTTAGTTTGATGCGCATACATGTTCTTTTTTGCAGCCCTTTTGTAATGATGGCTGATGTTTGGTTTGGAAGAGAGAGCTGCGCTTCACTCTTCTCCGCCTGCTTATCGCTTCATGTAACCGCCACCTGGTTGTCGCTGTTTTCAATGTACAATCAAGTAGTATATTTCGTCCCTGGTTGAATATAAATGTGTTGTTAGAACGATAAACACAATGTTTTGGAAGTCGCTAACGGTTCGATCCTTTAGTGCCCTGCACTGCTCAGTAGCTCATACTATTTTTTGTACGGAACACATTTTCCACTTGTTGATAACATGCAGCCCAATCGATGAAGGCCCAATAGAGAAGCCCATAATTAACCGGAAGGGACGCTCACATGAACTGCCCTGTACATGCTCATGGTCCCTAAACATAAATAAGTAAATAAATAAATAAAGCTAAATGCTCATGTACCAGTCTTTGGGAAAATAGGTAGCCTAGTATTTCTTTTTGAAGAATACCCTAGCTAGGCCTATTTGTTTTCTCCGACCTATCTGGCTGCAAATCTTTCAAGACGAGCAAATGGGATATTAGTTTTTTGAATTTTGTTCTTCACCGATATCTTATAATGTATTTCATTGGATTTAACATGACATAGTACTAACTTATTTTTAAATTTGTTTTAGTATGGCTATTAATTTTGGATTAAGAATATTTCTTGCCTCAAGAAAAAATTTCCCACATATTTAGTTAATTTTGACCCCGGTAATCGACCGTAAAATAGCCGGCAATTCTAAAATGGAAAACGGGCTGCAATAAATTCCATATGAATTAGAAATGAGTAAAAAATAATAAAAATAATAGCAAATGGTTGTACACGCCAGTGGTGCCGACTCCTCTCCTGACTAACCTCCTCATACCGCCAATCGAATCCGATTGGGCTGGTCATGGAGTTCGCGATCATGATATCTTTCAAAGACTCGCCTTTGGCGACATCCTGAATTCACTAAAGTCTCTCTTTATCCGGAGAGCTCCGCCGATTACGGTCGAAGGTTGGGATATGTATTTACGCTAAGAAATTCAACGCCCACCCACCACCCACTTTCAGAGCCACTGCCGTAAAGCTTACACGACGTGCTCGATTTCGATTCAAGACATCGACGGTATGGACGATTTATGTAGGAGACAAATAATGAACCAGCACCTATAGGATGTCGACAACCACCTCATCTCATGATGTATACATGGTGGATACACCTAAAGGAAATGAAGATGAGGAATACGGACGCCACGAAGGATAAATCCTCAAAAGCAACAAAACGGCAACGAATGTTTAACCAAGTCCCGCTTCAACAGAGACTCCAGCCATAGAGCAAGGCGAATCGGTGGACGTATTTAACATGCTATCGAGCAATCGTCCAATAAGACAACTTGATAAACAACTGCCCCGGCGAAGACAACAGTCCGGACGATCTCACGACGGACAAATTGTTGGAGCAAATAACTTCCTTAAAAGGCTCCGCCGCCAAGGCCAGAGCCTGAAAAAAAGGTATGGAAGCTCAAAACAGCGAAGATGCACTAAGGATCGATGGAGCAGTATTCAACACTGCAGACAAGCACGGCGATGGCCGGCCAACAAAGAGCTACCCAAAACAAAGCTACTGCCTGACCGACGAGGAGGCCTTAGAGCCCCCACAATTAAAAAGTAAGAAGGCCACCCGTCGGATGGACGACCCCACAAAGAAAAACAGAGCGCAAAGGGCGCCAGACACAAGCCAATATGCGATCCGCATAAGGGTTCACATCAAAAGGATGGCCCGCTTAGGTCCATCTATGGGCCAAGAAAGCAGGCTCACAAAGCAATGCAACACGCCAAATATCCAACATCACGGCACACCCAATATAGGGGCGCAAGACATCCCCTATGTTTCACTGGATGAGGTGCCGGATCATGAATTCCAGCAGGATTCAAACCCGTAAACATAGAAGCATACGACGTAACAATGCACTCGAGTTCGGATCGAGGATTACATCCTCCACATACACATGGCTAGAGGAGATGATCTCCACGCCATAAAATACTTACCCTCAAACTCAAAGGGCCAGCCGGCATTGGCTTAAAAGCCTCCCAAAACACCATTGAAGTCGGGAAGAGCTCGAGGATGCTTTCGCAAATTTCAGGGGGACCTATGTCCGCCCCGATGCACGATCTAAGTCACATAACTCAACAGTCCGAGAGTCAGCCCGAAATTCGGAACAGGTTCCTTACTAAAAGAACCAAATAGTCGATCGGTTCGGACGCCAAGCCTTAGCAGCTTTCAAACACAACGTTCGAGACGAATGGCTCGCCAGACACCTCGCCAAGAAAAGCCAAGAACAATGGCCGATTAATAAGCTCTCATGACCCGCTTATGCTGGAGAGATAGCTGGCTAGCAAGATGCAGCACCAGCACCCAAATACATCCAAGTCGTGATGGAACGGAAACCACGCCGCAACAAGGACCAGCCGATTAAAAGGAACGGTCCAAAGAGCGCCACCAACGCCGATTCAAAAGCTCACGGCAGTAACAATAAAAACTGCCCTTAAGGACAATAGCGATGAGCTATCCAACTTAAACAAAATCTTGGACAAGATATGTCAAATCCACAAGACTTCCTTGCAGCTCGCAAACCATACCCACAGAGATTGTTGGTCTTCAAACAGTCCCAGCAGACTCAATGTCGAACACGAAGGCCCGACACACCAAGTGAAGATGACGACGAGCACCACAAGCAGAGCCCCGAAAACAAAAAAGAATTTCTCACAAGAGGTTAAACCAGAAGTCACTTCACGTGATGAAAGGGAAAACAGAGCGGCGCCACTAAAAGGCGCCAGCACATCGGTTGTCAAAACCAATCACCTTCGACCATCGTGACTATTCAAAGTATCCGAGCGCAGGATGGACTGCCTTGATATTGGATCCTATAATCGACGGATTCCAATTTACACAAGTCGTCATGGATGGCGGTAGTGACATAAACCTGATATATTAGGACACAATCCGCAGGATGGGGATAGACCCAACCAAAATTCGCCATAGCAACACCTCCTTTAAAGGGTAATGCCAGCCCATATGCCCATTGTACGGGCTCCTCATCGCTAGAAGTTGTGTTCGGTTCATCCGACAACTTCCGCCGCTAAAAGTTAGTCTTCCATATCGCCCATTTAAAAGTAGCCATCAAGCACTATTGGGACGCTAAGCTACCGCTTTTAACGCAATACCGCATTATGCATCTCTAACACTTAAAATGCCCGTCCACGCTGCATCATCTCATTAAAAGGGAGTGTTATGTTACTCGAGCACGGAAGAACGTGAGACTGCCCGACAGCCCCACACCTATCCGCCCGCTTAGTCAAAGAAACTGAATAGGTCATTCAAACCCCGACACGGCTAGACGAGTCCGCGCTTACTAGCGTATACCCTCATACAAGGGCTGCATGCATGTACAACAAGAGACAATAAAGCTCAATTTTTTCACTTCTTCAAATCGACTTATTTATTTAATGTAAGTTACATCTTTGCATGATCCTTTTCTTTCAAACTAAGTTCTCTCTTTACAGATGAACAACGTACATACACCTGGCCCAGTGATACGCACAACGGAGACACAGCGCAGACGCAAGAGGGACCCGCTGCAAGGATTCTTTTCAGATTAAGACCCCGCAGTAAACCTTTTTACTGTCTCTTGTTGATATACAACCCCCTTTCCTTACTATAACCGAGGAGGAGGCTAGCGCTTTGGCATTGGCCGCATCTAGAATTTTTTGTGCATCTTAACACCAGTGGGCTTAGGGCATTATTCTCGTCTGCTTTTCATAAAGACCGAATACCTTAGGGAGTATTCGCGCTCGAAGTTAGGGCGTTATATGCATCAGCTTCAATCATGTCTTTGGTCAAATGTTGGGCTGCCTGCCTCGTGTTTTGCTGCCTTACGCCCGCTTTTATCGCTAACGCTGGCACACGAGGAGAACTATCGCGACAGTGCCTTGTTCGCCGGGCGAGCACCTCAAGAGAGAAAGCCGAAAACTAATTGTCATGATATAGCGAGAGACTGGTCAACCACCGATGACTCACCGAATGTTTAGGATTCCTCCGCATTAACGGGACCGGTTTTCGGTCAGCACATACGCACTCAATTCGAGAGTGCGGTATTCTGTGGGCTATATAGTAGCCCCACCTCAACTCCTATGGCTAAGTGAAAGTGATAAAGCATTATAGTTCGTTGCCTAGTTTGCTACGCTACCACCTCCTTAACAGGACCAAGACGTTGGATTATGTGAAAAGCGCTTTTAAACACCCTCGCGACTAAAGTGCGGGCTGAAGCCAAGGATTGCCATCTTTCAAGTTATATATATATACATAAATGGTCGACAGGAGTAGTTTACTACTTGAACGCATAAGTATAAAAAGCTCTTATATTATATTGAAACATTGTTTTCACAAATCATACATGTCATTTAAACATAATATCCTTCGAGCAATCGCGCTCTATTAAACGAAGCGCCGCAGACTTCTTCAAAGTAGTGCTCGGCAGTACTCGCTTCTGTCTCAATCTTGGGATGCAACGTCGGTGGCCTTCATCTCTCGCCCAAGATGTCTTGACACGGCCGAGCCATCCGCGCCCCCTCAATACACGCCGATCGCTTATTATGCGTCATACGCTGCACCGCACTCAAGGAACCGCTGCACTAAACCAAAATAACTCTTCGCCGGGGTCCGCCTGCCACAAATGAGTCAAGATATGCTTCATGGCAAATCCAGATAATCAATTCAGCTCGCCCATTCGCCAACCGATCGGTCAACTAAGAGGACGCCCGACTATGGAATTGCGACAATATAGCTCTTCCCTTCAGGCCCCTTCCGTCCCTAAGTGCTCAACTGCGGTCCGCAGCCGCCGCCAAGTCCAGATAAGCATCCTCCAAACTCCACAACTTGTCCAACCGAGCATACTTTGAATCAGATATTTCTCCGCAGTAAACGGTTTTCCAGCCGCAATTGCCCCGCCCGACTCAGCTCCTCCTTGGCAGCTCTCAAAGCCGAATGGGCATTCTTGATTCGGGCGGCGGTTTTTTCAGGCCCTCTTGTTCGCTTTGACGCTCTTTTCAAGAACCTCGCAGCAATCGGTAGTATTCTTCAACTTTCCGCCATATCGGCCATTTCCTCCTTGCTTCGGCAAAGGAGCAGCCTGTTCAGCTTTTAGCTCTTCGCCGCCTTAAAGCGGCCGCATCACTAATTCTCGCTTGTTTTTCGCCGGGCGAAGTTCCGCCTGCAGCTCCTCAACAAGAACGACACCATCCGCATTAAGCATACAAATAGTAAGACATGGGCGCTAAGCTCCTTACCAGTGTCCGCCAGAGAAGTCGTGATACCTTGTGACTCGTCAGACCGCTTATTGACCAGCGCGATGTCCGTGATCCGCTCGCTGTTGCCGCTTAGTTCGGCATATTCATCAGTCCGCCGCCACCGGATACCCCGCCACCTGTTTAGGAGAGGTGATATGTTATAATTAAGATTTGATCTCGCACGCTGTCAATTTTGACAACATACCGAGTCTCGTGGGCTACTATCTATACAGGCACATTCTATATGCATAACTGCGAAGGTACATCATTTTTCTACCTCAACCCCGCCAAGAAGCTTCGGCGGTTTATGTAATCCGCTTTTCATGGATGTAATCTTTTCAATCACTGCACTCCATTAGAGCACGGTGATCTTCGAGATAGCCGCCGCCTGAGCAGATCCTTCACCCTCCGACCGCACACCACTGGGCGCCGACCTTCCGCCTCTGTCACGGACTTGGGGAACCTCCGCGACGACACTCAGGGTCGCCCGCCTGCATGAGGGTGCGACAGCGAGGCGTTGCCACGCCCATCATCTCCTAAGAAGATCCTCAAGACTAGCTCACGAGAAGGGCTGAGATCCGAATCTACAAGGTACAATTTCAGTTATCTTTAGAAATAAATATGTGGATGTTCCTCATTTACAAGACCCCTACTTTTTACTTACGGCTCATTGAGGGCTGATCCTTGGGGAAATAGTGCGGCTGGGTTACTTCTCAGCCGCACTCTCGATTAAGATTCCTTTCCCATCTTTGAGGCCTTGACCTCGGATCTTCCTCAAGCGTCCTCTTCTCCTCGAAGATGGGACTTTAATCCTCCTTCCTTGATAGCCTCCTTCATAGAGGCAAACCGCTTCCGCCCCCCCTTCGACTTCTTCAAAAGGTGCGGCCTTCAACATCTTGGTCAAGATGGGATCCGGGCGTGGTCGCCGGAGGGGAGCCGGACACCTTATTAACTTTGCCTTGGCTATCCACTCCTGCTCAAGAAACGCTCCTTTAAAGGGCGATATATATGATAAATAAATGAACAGCTTGTCCGTTACAGACTACTTACTTGAGTATTCGGGCGATTGCAACCTTAGTCCCAAGGCCCCCGGCCAGTCCGACACCTCTTGTGATCCAAGAACAGTTTATAAATCTCCACAAGGCCGTGCCCATAAAATTTTGAGAGCTCGTGGTCCCTCCGGATTAAATTCCCACAAAGTGAGGGGCGACGCTTGCAGGTGGCGTATAGGCCGGATCAACATAACATGCGCCATCGCGACCAGATTGATCTCTTTCTTGGAGGTCTCAATACGCCCTGCAAGAAGGAACGCCCTGGACGGCCCCCGCCGAGCCCCTTGTTGGCCCATGACGCCACCTGTGGTGGACCTCCGCGGAAGGCAGGAGCGCCACCCATTTGGTGCCCCTGAGCGGCGATATAAAACCACTCCCTGCTGCACAAACCAAGCTCCTTGAAAAGAGCCTCGCCACGGAGCATCAGCACATTTGCTTATGACCGCCTCCAGACTCGCTTGTTGCCCTCGATCATCTTTGGCTCCACCTTGAAGGTCTTGAGCCACAATCCAAAGTGGCGGTAATATGGAGGAAGGCCTCACATACGAAAATGAATGACGAGATATGGAGGTTGGATTCCGGATTCAAGTCATGGAAATCAAGCCCATAATAAAGCATGAGCCACCGCACAAAGGGATCCGCTGGAAGCCTAAACCCGGCTGTAAGTGAGACACGAACACCACGCTCGCCGGGCCTGGAGTGGGAATGACCTGTCCCGAGCAGCAGCCTATGCAGATCTCGCCGTTAGATACCGCGCCTCGCAGCTTTAGCACATCTTCTTCTATGACGGAGGAAGACATCCATCGTACCGGGCTGGTCGGAGCTGGACATCGTCAAGGTCCAAGCGCCTAAATCTGAAGCTTGGTGTTGAACTCGGCGCCGAGGCTAACTCGATGGAGGGTGAAAAGAAGAGGGCCTTGGTCTCATTATAAAGAGGTTGAATACCAAGAGCCCACCCAAAGGGTCGATTAGGACTCGCTTTTGATAGAGGAGATGCGTTTACGGGCACGGTTGGGTTACCCACGTCTGTATTGATGAGAATCCGAATAAGGGGAACGATCTATGCTTTGATAAGACGCGCTAATGAAACCGCCGCTAAACGCTACCGAGGTGGAACAGAAAAAACGATTCATATAAAGGCTCGCCATGGTGTGATGTCACGCCGAATACGCCGCAGATCTCGCAAAAGTTATTCTCTACTATGGTATGTGGAACTTGTTTTGAGCTGCACACTATCCTCGGTGTTCAAAACCTTCTATGAAGTATATGGAGGAGGAACCCGCTTTGCAATGCCAAGACAATATGCCCGCCGGACTGCCGCCATTGAAGGCTGGTTCAGGGCTACCGAGGGAGTCCTCGACTAGGGGGTGTCCGGATAGTCGAACTATCACCACGGCCGACTCCAAGACTATGAAGATACAAGATGGAAGACTTCATCCCATGTCCCGATGGGACTTTCTTGGCGTGGAAGGCAAGCCATGATACGGATATGTAGATATCCTACCATTGTAATCGACTCAGGTAACCCTAACCTATCCGTGTCTATATAAACCGGAGGGTTTTAGTCCGAGGAAGAACAACAATCATACCGTAGGCTAGCTTCTAGGGTTTAGCCTCCTGATCTCGTGGTAGATCTACACTTGTACTACCCATATCATCAATATTAATCACAGAGTAGGGTATTACCTCCATCGAGAGGGACCGAACTCAGTAAAACATTGTGCCCCTTGTCTCCTGTTACCATCCGCCTAGACGCACAGCTCGGGACCCCACCCGAGATCCGCCGGTTTTGACACCGACCCCCCGTGCAACACTCATCGCTCATCCCAGAGGCAGCATCGATCGCTTCAGCTTAGCAGCACTATCGGCGAATCGCCCATCGGGTTCGCCATAATCACCATCGATCGATCGCCGGGTTCAGGAACGCCAGAGTTCGCAGCGCAATTGCTCGGGTTCGCTTAGAGCCCAACGCCGCCGAGTTCGTTAGAGCTAACGCCGCACACACGCTGCAGACGACGAGATAAACGCCGCAGATCACTCCGCCGACCCACCATCAGAACTGCAACCTCGAATTTTCCTCCCTCGCTTCTACCACGGTTTTTTCGGCATGGACGGCCCAAAGAATGTCATGCAGCTAAGGCCCCGCCCTCCTGTGATGAAAAGCCCATTTTCTGGTCATGATTTTTGTCATAGAAGTAGGATCCCACCACATCTATGATGATACCGGTTTTGTCACAATTATCGCTATATAATTGTCATATGTATGACAGAAAAATTTCGCTCGCCCAAAATGTCACTTGGATGTGTCTTTTTTTTGTAGTGCACGCATTCTTCAAACAAACAGAGACAGAGCTAAAACCTAATTGCACCGCCAAGAACTTTCTCAGATCCACGAGATCCCATCTTGGGGCCTGTTCCTGAGTTCACGAGAGGGTCATCATCACGGAGGGCTTCTACATCATCATAGCCTCCGATGAAGTGTGAGTAGTTTACCTCTGACCTTCGGGTCCATAGTTAGTAGCTAGATGGCTTTTCTATCTTTGGATCTCAATACAATGTTTTCCTCTCTCGTGGAGATCTATTCGATGTAATCTTCTTCTTTTAGTGTGTGTTTGTTGAGACCGATGAATTGTGGGTTTATGATCAAGTCTATCTATGAATAATATTTGAATCTTTCTTAATTTTTATGTATGATTGGTTATCTTTGCAAGTCTCTTCAATTATCGCTTGGTTTGGCCTACTAGATTGGTTTTTCTTGCCATGGGAGAAGTGCTTAGCTTTGGGTTCGACCATGTGTCCTTTCCCAAAGGATGTATAAGGGCAAGGCACGATTGTATCAAGCTACATCGAGGATAACAAGATGGGGTTTATTTCATATTGCATGAATTTATCTCTACATCACATCATCTTGCTTAAAGCATTACTCTTTTTTTAACTTAATACTCTAGATGCATGCTGGATAGCGATCGATGAGTGGAGTAATAGTAGTAGATGCCGAATCGTTTCGATCTACTTGTCACGGACGTGATGCCTATATACATGATCATGCCTAGATATTCTCATAACTATGCTCAATTCGCCAATTGCTCAACAAAGAATTTGTTCACCCACCGTGAGAATACTTATGCTCTTGAGAGAAGCCACTAGTGAAACCTATGCCCCCGGTCTATTCTCATCATATCAATCTCCATCACTTTTACTTTTGCTTTGCTTTTTACTTTGCCTTTACTTTTCACTTTGCATCTTTATATCAAAAACCAAAAATATTATCTATCGATCTCACTCAGAAGTGACCGTGAAGGGATTGACAACCCCTAATCACGTTGGTTGCATTGAGCTCTTTGTGTTGTGTAGGTACGAGGGACTTGGCGCTGTGGCCTCCTATCGGATTGATACCTTGGTTCTCAAAACCGAGGGAAATACTTACGCTACTCACTGCATCATCCTCTCTCTTCGGGAAAACCAACGCAAGCTCAAGAGGTAGCACCATGCAAGGGTTTTGTATTGATAAGATAGGTTTCAATATACTATGGAGGTAAAGAAAGTTTACTTGAAGACCGAGCATGGTTATATTTTCCACGCAAAATTATACAATTCGTATTTACTACACCTATTTTGGATGCAAAACATGGCGCAGCACTATGCAAGACTTATGCATTTGAGCCTGATATGGTTATCACCTTTGATATTCATCCGTAAGATGATAATGAAGGTAATACCGACATCCGGGTCGATGTGCGACGCCCAGCTATACCATTATGTAAGTTTCTCAACCATATTTATGTCTTTGATATTGTTTATTCAAAATAGTTGACAACTAATTTGTGATGTCAACTTATTTCGTGCAAGCAAACATGTCCAACGCTTGGTAGATGTGACCTACCACGGTCCCGAGGCTGAACACAATCATGCGAGAGCTAAGTCATTATGTTTCATGGCTTGAGGATCTTTATACTGCAAGACAAATTTTCTTCCTGCATTTAGAAATGTTAGTACTGAAAACATGCACTAATAGTGTTCGAATGAACTACGGTCACATCTATTTAGGAAGGATGGTAAGATTTTTACTATTTGTCCTCGCAGCATCTTTTTCCATACATTATTTTTGAAGCTAAACTTCATTGCTAAGTATGTTACCATACAATGTTCTTCAACAGGGACTCCTCATGAATGTTGTGCCTTATGGGATTGAGACTAAAGGTACCATGAGTATTATTAGCTTACGGCCAAGATATCCTACAGATTACTTTAGTGCATTCAAGATTAACGACGGATGCTTAATAGTGCAAGACTGGACCAAATATGTGATGGGGAGCGCAGAGAAGTACTAGGGGGCAGCAAATGTATGCGCTACCCACGATTAGGAGACAGTTTCATCTCGCATGCTCCAACTTGATCAAGGAGGAGAGCTACATGTTTTATGTTATTTTACCTAAGAGAGAGCAGCAGGAGTGATTAGCTAGCTAGAAATGAGTTTGAGGATGATGATGTGCTATACTATTACTATGATGATAAAATAGCTAGTGTTGGTGGTAATGACTATGATGATTATTATTAGCTAGTGTTAGTGGTGATTAAATAAATATCGTTGGTGGTAATGACTATGATGATGATTAAATAGTTAGAAGGTGGATTAGATTCAGTGGGAGGCATGGTGCATCCGAAAGTACTACTAGTCCAAACTAGATCAAGTTTGGATTAGTAGTATACTTTGACATGCACCACATATTGCTCCACTTGAACCTAATCCACCTTCATTTGACACACTGTTATGGACATAATGATGTAAACCTCATAACCGGTATTGTACCAATATTTGTAAGATGGCGATAAATACACCAAAAATAAAAAAAAATAAAAAGAATACTAGTAGCGATGGAGAGAAAACACGCCGCCAAAGAGTTACATTAGCAGAGCGTGAGTGATCAAACGCTGCAGTTATTTGTCCTAGCAAAGAGCGCTGCGGCGCGCACGCTACATCGCTAAGCAATAGTTGTAGCGCCTTATTAGTAGCGCGCCTACCCACGCTACTAGTGAGCACAAAACCCGCCCTGCTGCTAGCCTTTTCCCTAGTAGTGTTTGTATGCTTGAAGTATTATTATTTTTATGTCAATATTAAACTTTTGTATTGAATCTTTCGGATCTGAATATTCATACCACAATTAAGAAGAATAACATTGAAATTATGCCAAGTAGCACTTCGCATCAAAAATTCTGCTTTTATCATTTACCTACTCAAGGACGCAGTGAATTGCTTGGGATGCCTGCACGCTCCAACGTATCTATAATTTTTATTGCTCCATGCTATATTATCTACTGCTTTGGACATTATTGGCTTTATTATCCACTTTATGTTATTTTTGGGACTAACCTATTAACCGGAGGCCCAGCCCAGAATTGTTGTTTTTTTCCCTATTTCAGAGTTTCGCAGAAAAGGAATATCAAACGGAGTCCAAACGGAATGAAACCTTCGGGAACGTGATTTCTAGGAAGATTATGATCCGGGAGACATGGACCCTACATCAAGAAACAAAGGAGGAAGCCACGAGGTAGGGGCGCTACCACCCCCCTGTGTATGCGTCCTCCACTCGTGGCCCCCGTTGCTCCACCGACGCATTCCTCCTCCTATATATGCCCACGCACTCTCAAATGATCGAGACGGAGCCAAAACCTAATTCCACCGCCGCAACCTTCTGTACTCCACGAGATCCCATCTTGGGGTTGTTCCTGAGTTCACGGAGGGGGCATCCATCATGGAGGGCTTCTACATCATCACCATAGCCTCTCCGATGAAGTGTGAGTAGTTTACCCTGCACTTCGGGTCCATAGTTAGTAGCTAGATGGCTTCTTCTCTTTTTGGATCTCAATACAATGTTCTCTCCTCTCTTGTGGAGATCTATTCGACGTAATCTTCTTTTATGTGTGTTTGTTGAGACCGATGAATTGTGGGTTTATGATCAAGATTATCTATGAACAATATTTGAATCTTCTCTGAATTATTTTATGTATGATTGGTTATCTTTGCAAGTCTCTTTGAATTATCAGCTTGGTTTGGCCTACTAGATTGATCTTTCTTGCAATGGGAGAAGTGCTTAGCTTTGGTTCAATCTTTGCCGTGTCCTTTCCTGAAAGGATGAGGGGGCAGCAAGGCACGATTGTATTGTTGCCATCGAGGATAACAAGATGTTTTTTTTTATCATATTGCATGAATTTATCCCTATACATCATGTCATCTTGCTTACATGCTACTTCTATTTTCATGAACTTAATACTCTAGATGCATGCTGGATAGCGTCACGAGTGGAGTAATAGTAGTAGATGCGTGCGTGAGTCGGTCTATTTGTCTCAAACGTGATGCCTATATACATGATCATAACTAGATATTCTCATAACTATGCTCAATTCGCCAATTGCTCAACAAGAATTGCTCACCCACCGTGAAAATACTTATGCTCTTGAGAGAAGCCACTAGTGAAATCTATGGCCCCCGGTCTATCTTCATCATATTAATCTTCCAACATTAGTTATTTCCTTTGCTTTTTACTTTGTTTTATTTTACTTTTTGCATCTTTATCACAAAAATCCCAAAAATATTATCCTATCATATCTATCGATCTCACTCGTAAGTGACCGTGAAGGGATTGACAACCCCTTATCGCTTGGTTACAGGAGTTATTTGTTTTGTGCGTACGAGGGACTCACAGGTAGCCTCCTACCGGATTGATACCTTGGTTCTCAAAAACTGAGGGAAATACTTACGCTACTTTGTCTGCATCATCCTTTCCTCTTCAAGGAAATCTAGCGCAGTGCTCAAGAGGTAGCAGGACTCATCCCGAGGCGGGTCCTCTCCTGTGGAGGGCCTCACAAGCTCTCTCCCATGTGGGAGGGCCTGGCCAGATCGCCTGCGTCTCCAGTTCGGTGCTTGTATGCTTGAGACGCAGGACGGGTCCCCGCCCCGTAATGCCCGAACATCCAAAGATCTCCGCAAGTTCTACCCGTGACACTCTCACATTATAATGAGTGGGGATGTACACGCCTCGGAGTGTCCTGAGCGCTGCCCCTCGGCCTCATGGGAGCTCCCACCCCGGTCCAAGTGGAAGCCCCATGCTCCACACTGGCGGACGACACATTCAAACAACGACTATGCCCATGCCAAGTGGAGGCCCCATGTCTCGCTGCTGGTGGGAAGACTAGCCTAGGTGCCGGACGCTGCCTGTTCTTTTGCTTCCTCTTTGTAACCAAAAAATTTGCTATTACTTGAATGAAATTGAAATTTTCGTGTCTTTATTCGAATGGGGTAAGAATTTGTTGTTTCTCGCGGTGCTTTCCCTCTTCAAATCTTGTTTCAGACGTGATAGTTATCCATTGTTCGCTCCCTCGCACCTCGCAAGCGGGATCTGGGCACAGAGCTGCTCTCGGGGCAAACCCGACGACGTTGCCACAACGGCTGCAGGTCCGCCCACGCCACAACCGCAATGGCCTTTGGCATCCGGTCTCGCTGATGCACCCGAGCGAGCCAGCAGCAAATATGGCCCCGACCCTAGACCTTAGGAACTTTCATCTCCTGGCTACGTCAGGCATACGACCCGCTGCACTAGCGATGATCGAATCTCACTCGGGGGCTCTAACGCAGGATGGGCGCCTAGAAGGGGCGCCAGGATGGGTGCCTCCGAGGCCCCTGAACCATGCGAACTTCCTCATGCGACCTCGAGTACGCATACATGCTCCGATATAACCTCCTCCCTCTCGTAACCATTTACGACTGCTTTCAATAACCTTTATCACAAGCACTCTTCCTCTCACAAGCATACACACGCACAATCCCCATCGACTTTCTATATACATAGACCTGCCTACGTGTCTCCTCAGATGCACATTATCTTTAGGTCTGCCTCTCACGCATTGTCTCACACCTCTTCCTAATCGATTTAGTATGATTCTAGCAGCATTCTCAGAGGATGCCCCTAAAGTTAGGTTGGATGAATAGTAATATTAGAGATAAGGGGTTACCTTAGTCCGAGAACCTGTGGTTACAAATCCTATCCGCTTTGTCAAGGACACAGAGTCCTTCACAATTCTGCTATCGTTGTCTTGTACGACATAGCCATCCATGGGTCTCCCTAAATGCGCCACAGTGCACCAATGTGGCACAGAACCAACCAAGGGCCTCACTGACCCACCGACCTCACGCTGTGACACACCCTCTACCCCTGTGTCTCAAGTATCTCTCACACCCACACATACCAACATGCATACACCACACAAAAAAATATCTCCTCGCATCTATCCCTCCCCTTGCATATACACACTCAAGGGAATCTATCGCCATGACATCATATTAGTCTCTCTCTAGACCTCTCTCATTTCTCGTGCTATCTCTCCCACGCCCTCCCCGGCCGCCCCTCTATCCATGTCTCCCCGAATACGTAATACACGCACGCATCTCTCTAGGCCCTGCCAAATACATCAACTACACATTCACACATGTTACATCACGCATTCCCATTGATCTAAAAGCCCTCTTCACGCTTATTTCGCAGATACAACATTCCTTTTGAATAAAGTGACCAAAAATCATTTTAGAATTTCTACATATATACAACATTACAAAGTTATATGGAGGAGTATGAACGTTAATTTGTTGCATGGTGCCCACAATGATATTTATTCAAGACTATGAATTTTTATATTTTTATACTATATATAAAGTTAGTCATAATAAAGAGAAACGAAGAGCATCTCTCTCCCATCGTGATACACCCCTCACGCCTTTCATGTACGCACACAACCATCTCCGTGTCCTCTAAAATTAAGCCCCAGACATTCACACATGTTTCATCTTTCTCTCGCGATATATACATGCCGACGATCGCCAGATGGAGCGAAGCATGATACGACATTGACTTCGTAATCCACTCATTACGGTCACCATTTACGCTTTTGTGGTTATTGTATAGTCACGGGCTCACCGCACAGCTCAGATTTGCTCAAGACACGACTAGTTGACCAGTTAAACGCCCACGTGGCACCTCTAGTGTTGCATCACATTATCTCACTACCATTGGGCCCACCTGTCGGTTTGTATCTACTCTTTTACACTCTTAGATAAAACAGAGTTGGTGATGATGGTGTGCCTACCATCCTGCAACATAGGCCGTCCGATTTATATCTGACGGATAGGAAGGAAACTCTGGAAATTTTGCAGAAAGTTACCCACACACCTCTCCACATTTGCAAATAAGGCCTTCCCTCGTTCATACTTTTCTCTCACAAAGATAAACTAGTCATACAAATGCATCTTGATTTTACATGCAACGCACGGGCATCTTGCTAGTAAGAATGAAAACAAACGACAAAAAAATATTGGACTGTGGTTCGAAGTCATGACCGCGGGCACAGCGGACAAGGTGGCCTTGTATTGGTATGCCGAGCCATCTGTTTTAACACATAGGAGCTGGTGTGGTAATTATACACACACGCACGCATGCACACGAACTGCATGCACGCAACACTCACACGAACACATGCAGCCACGCACGCACGCAACACTCGCATGTACACACGCATCCACGCACGCACGCAACACTCACACGCACACACGCACGCATGCATGCACACACCACACGACCTACACACACTCTCATGCTCAAGTGCTCAACCTACACGTGCATGCGCACACATCAGGCCCCGATGCATACATACACAACCAGTGATTCCCTGCCAAGGGTTGGATTCTTGTCGCACCTGCATAAATTTGTGTTTATCTGACTGAGGGAGTCCCGGATTAGGGGGTGTCCGGATAGACGAACTATCACCGCTGGCTCTGACTCGGACTATGAAGATACAAGATTGAAGACTTCGCCCCGTGTCCGGATGGGACTTTCCTTGGCGTGAAGGCAAGCTTGGCGACATGATATGTAGATCTCCTACCATTGTAATCGATCACAGAACCCTAACCTATCGGGTGTCTATATAAACCGGAGGGTTTTAGTCCATAGGACTAACAACAATCATACCATAGGCTAGCTTCTAGGGTTTAGCCTCCTCGATCTCGTGGTAGATCTACTCTTGTACTACCCATATCATCAATATTAATCAAGCAGGAGTAGGGTATTACCTCCATCGAGGGCCCCAACTTGGGTAAAACATCATGTCCCTTGTCTCCTCGTTACCATCCGCCTAGACGCACAGCTCGGGACCCCTACCCGAGATCCGCCGGTTTTGACACCGACATTGGTGCTTTCATTGAGAGTTCCTTCCGTGGTGCCGCCATCGTAGGATGCCTCATCTCATCTTTAAAGATTTATACTATCGCCAAAGAAGCCTTGGCCACCGGTCGCACTCTTCGCTAGGTGGTTTTCATGACCGCTAGTTCGGCCATCGCACCGACGATGACCTCTCAAGTCATCAAACCAATCTCCATGTTAGTTCGAACTTGCCGAATGTTAGATCCGATCGAGCTCTCCTCCGTAAACGAGCTCTGGATCGACGTCACCTAGGAGTCGCCACAGTATCACGCACCGGATCGGGCCTAAAACCGATCCGAGAGATCAACTCTCCTGTGCTACCCATCATGTTGTTGTGATAGAGGAGCAATGCGGCGATTCTTCTTCTATCTTAAGGACTAGCTACGTCCCGATTCCCGATCCTCTATGCCGGATTCCGCAGAGGGGCGGATGTCGATCAAGCCCTGAACTTAAAGTCGCAATGGGTTGGATTCATTGATAACACTCAAAAATCCAAACTTTCGAAGTTCGAAACTTCCCGCCCCCGAGTCTTAAATTGACGGGTTCCGGATCCAGTTCCACCCGCCAACCAAACAATAGTGATCTATCCTAATTCGCCAAGAGCCCGCTGAAACAAAGACATCATTATCGGGCCGATTCTCCCGGTTATGAACAGGATAAAGGATGCCGAGAGGAGGACGCAATCCCAATTTTCTGCAATAATTGCACGGACGAGGGAATCTTAAACGCCATAAGTCGTCGCGAAATTACATGCTTTGCTGACTTAGTGACCATAGTACAAAAGTACTGTGAGATGGAGAGCTCGAAAACCGAAGAAAATTTGGGATAATCCGCCCCAATACATCCCTAGTCCCAAATAAAGGGTGCATCATTATCAAGCCCCGGTTAAATACCAAAAACCAAAACCCCTAAAGGGTACAGAATCTGATCGAGGGTTGGCTAAACGGACCCTGCAAAAATTCATAGCACGTAGGGCGCCACTCCAACTCATAGCCTTCGAGCATGTTGGATACTACTACTAGTGGCCAAAAGTGGCTAAGAGCTTCTAGCTTCGTAATCCCAGCCCAGCAACATCAAGACGGTGTTAATAGCTTCGAGACTTTCGTGATCAAATAACATGCGAAAACTAACACTCCGCAACCTGCCGTCAAGTCTACCAAGTAGCAACAATAAATCCATGGAGTGACACGGCTATTACCTTTAATGCCAAGTGATTTAACCTAAATTCGAACTGCCCGGCACCAGCCGCATTGGTCCTCAAGTTCGATAGTGGACGACTTTTACTTTACTAAGGTACTCATGGATGGCGGCAATGACTAAACCTCATCTATGAGGAAACCCTCCAAAAATGGAAATAGACTAGAACCGCATTGAGCGGCAAAGACAACCTTTAGAGGAATAATCCTAGCCGAAGCATGCGTGCATAGGAAAAATCACGCTGGACGTGTTCGCTCACGGACAATTACAGATCCGAGGAGGTCACATTTCAAGTGGCCCCATTCAACAGCGGATATCATGCTTTATTAGGACGAGAGGTATTCACAATTTTCAAGCTATACCCCATTATGGGTACATGAAGCTTAAAATGCCCGAACCTAACAGAATCATCACTCGGTAGTGATCCAACATAGCACTCCGCAAAAAGCAAGACAACCGCACTAGCCCTCGAGGCACTATCCGGCCCTAGCGTCCGAGGAACTCACCGTGATGCGCCCACGGTGAATGTGGACGATGTGATACTTGATAAAAGATCCAAGTCCACCTCTTTAAACCAGCAGATCAAATAGTCAAATTCCAAGTCCACCCAACGGACTCGCAAAGACGGCCTCCATTGGGGCACAATTAAACCCCGATGTGGACGCCGACTCACGAGAATTTATACAAGAAAACTGGGAAATCTTTGCCCGCACCCTTCGACATGCCAGAATCCCACGCCACCGCCGAAAGCACGCCTAAATATCCTAAAAGGATTCAAGCTACCAAACATGCTCTTCGGCGCTTTTCGAGCCCAAGAGACAGGCTATGGGAGAGGAGCTAGCTAAACTTTTGGAAGCCGGATTCATCGAGATATAAAACATCCGGACTGGCTAGCAAACATGGTGATGGTACCAAAGAAGGATTAATCTCCGCGCCTTATGTGTTGATTTTAAAGACCTTATTAAGGCTTGCCCAAAGGATCCTTCCTCCCTCGAATTGATCAAATTATTGACGCTACAAAGCAGGACACGACTCATTGTGCTTCGACGCCAACTCCGCTACCACTAAATCAAGATGGCGGAGCTGCACTAAGCTGCAACAGCATTCATCACTCCATACGCCCGCTCGCTTCAACACAATGCCCTTTGGGCTCAAAACGCCGGCGCAACATATCAGCGATGATTCGTACATGTCCGCAAACCAGATCGGCAAAATAGTGGAAGATATGTAGATGACGGGTCGCAAAACCAAGCATGTTGAAACTCTAGTAGACGACTTGAGGCTCACATTCGACAATCTTCAAAATATGACATCAAACTCAATCCGAAAATGCATCTTCGGGCGTTCCCCGCCGGAAAGCTCCTCGGCTTCATTGTGTCCGTAGAGGAATTGAAGCAAACCCAGCCAAGATCCGAGCTCACAATTGATATTCCAAAAGACCTCAAACAAATACAAAATTGACGGATGTGTAGCGGCTCTAAGCCGCTTTATTTCGCTTGGGAGAAAAGGCGCTACCTCCTTTACCGCCTCCTCCATTGTTAAGTTACGCCTAATATGCTACCCTATCCAAAGGAACTCGACGGTCCCACCAAGGATAGACCAAGATATTGAAACGCTTTTGCAAGGTGGATATCATTACATCAACATTACATAATAGATGGGATACATACATAAGGCACAAATGCCACAAGAATACATCAACATCATATACAAGATCAACATCCGACTACTTGATGAAACATAAACAGAACTCAAACGACATCCACCTCGCTAGCCCAGGCTGCCGACCGAACCTATCCCCGATCAAGAAGAAGCGTAAGAAGAACTCCAATACAAGCAAACATCGCCTCACGCCATGATCATCGCAAACCTGTACCTCGCAATCGGTGGTGTAGTAATCGAGCCACGAGGACTCAGCAATCCCATTACCATGGGTATCAAGACTAGCAAAGCTTAATGGGAAAGGAAGGGGTAGAGTGGTGAGGTTGCAGCAGCGACTAAGCATGATTTGGTGGCTAACAAACGCAAATGAGAGCGAGAAGAGAAACAAAGGAACGGTCGTCAACTAGTAATGATCAAGAAGTGATCCTGAACTCCTACTTACGTCAGGCATAACCCAGAAACCATATTCTCCTATCGATCAACCCTGAAAAGAGACACTCACGGTTACGCACACGGTTGGTGTATTTTAGAAGAGTTTGCTTCAAGTTTACTACAACCGGATATTAACAAATTCCCATCTGCCACATAACCGCGGGCACGGCTCTCAAAGTTTATACCCGCAGGTGTCCTAACTTAGCCCATGATAAGCTCTCGCGATCAACGAAGGATATTCTTCTCCTCTGAAGACCCGATCACCTCGGAATCCTGCCACAAGACATTTCGACAAAGAATAAAACAAGGCCAGAAGACCTCCCATGCGGCCGACACCTCGATAGTAGCCGCTGCACTATCTCGCCCTCGTGACAGACCGATAATCTAAGCGACAGTACCAACGTAACCTAAGTTGCTAAGGGATGGTCCCAAGACGGTGTTTAGTTTGACCAACGCTAGACAAGCAATCGCCCATCGGGAGGGGGTAATTAAAGATGACCCTCGGATGCGCGATCCCAAGGGAAAAGGTAATAGGTCGGCAAATGGTAAAACCAATGTTGGGCCTTGCTGGAAAAGTCTTATTCAAAGCGAACTGTCAAGGGGTCCCATAAATCACCCGACCGTTAGGGACGCAAAATCCGGGAACATAATACCGATATGACGGAAATTAGGCGGCAAGAGGAACAAAACACTGCATAAGGCCGAGCCTTCCACCCTTTACCAAGTATATAGATGCATTAATTAAATAAGATATATTGTGATATCCCAACAAGTAAACATGTTCCAACAAGGAACAACATCTCCATGTTCCAACAAGGAACAAACTTCATCTTCACCTGCAACTCAACAACGCTATAAGAGGGGCTGAGCAAAGCGTAACATAGCCAAACAACGGTTTGCAAGGAAGGGTGACAAGGTTAGAGGTCGACATGGCAATTTGGGAGGCTTGATAAAGGTGTAATAGGTAGCGATCATAGCGATAGAACGAAGCAACTAGCATAGCAATGATAGTAGTGAGATCCGGGTAGCGGTCATCTTGGCTGAAATCCGCAAGGAAGAAGAACGAGTCCATGAAGAAGACGAACGGATGAAGCTCGAACCAAGCGTAGACGAACGAATCCTCACGATCACGATCGCAAACAGAACTAACTAAGAAGAAGCACACAACATAGGTAAACACACCACACATAAACAAGACATGATGCACAACCAAGCATGATGCATGACAAGACAACATGAAGCTACTCATGGCAAGAGATGATGCATACAAGACCAACACATCAAAGCAAGTTTAAATGAGGCCGAAGCAACATATAACAATTCCTAAGTCCTCATATGCAAATTTCGAAATTGGTCCAGATCTGAATAAACCTTATGTTCAAGTTGTTAAACAGCAAGTTAAGATGCACCACGATGATCTACACGAAATTCTAGTCAAGTTACATATAAAGTTCATTAGATTCGGAGCTACAGCATAGAAGATATGAGCAAAACAAGTTAAACATGTCATTAGTGCAAAATGCATACAAACATCAAGCAAACACCTCAAAACAAGGATGCAACATGATAATATGGAACTACGTGCAAAATCAAGCAAGTTTCATATAGAGCACACTCGAAACGGAGCAACGGTGCAACACATACAACCTATACAAGTCATGGCCACAATCTGCCCAAAACAGCAACTAGGCATATTGCAAGCATCAAAACAACATGCTACAGGATCTCAACAAGAAAACAAAAGGCATGGGCATGATGTACCGGTAAAGCATTACAAAACATGAACACTGAGCTATCTCCAGAAATCACTAGAACATGCTCAAAACACATGGCAAGATTGCAAATAATAATAGCTTTACATTTTAGTAGAAATAACATCAAAGTTGCAATGTTTAGAGCTATCAAACAACATGCTACAGGAACTTATCATGGAAAACAAAGGCATGGCATGAATCTACTAATAGCATAGCACAAAACTCCTTTAATGACCATGAGCCAAAAAGGATCATAAAATATGATAGCACCCATGTAAACATGGTGTTATATTACAGATTCATACATGGCAGTAAACAACAATAGTAGGCATGTTGGTGAGCTTGAACCACTCACCACAGAGCAATACATGGCATGGCAAGGCAACTCACAGTGAGAAGACATGGCATAGAAGCTATACATGGCAAGAACAACATAATAGCATACACGGATCAACTACAACAACCTTGGCAAAATTGAATAACATGTAAACAATCTGCCAGGAAACATTTTATAGCAAAAGTAGAGCTCGATTGACTCAAGCTATGGCACTCCATAATTGCAAACAAGGGCATGGATGGATAGAGCATAACCTTTTGTTCAAAACATCCTTACTGAAGTATCTCAAAATATGCATGGATCTCTCGGTAGCATCAAGTTAACATGGCATAAAAATATCGCATAATCAGGGCTGAAATCAGCAACATCATGAAGCCTAGTTTGCATGCTTGTGCTAGTCACCACAGAGATCACAAAATACATGGCATACACCCCTGTAAATATGGCATGGCATATTACAAAACACATGTAGGACTCAAGTTCATAGGATGCACACATCAATCATGCCAAAAATGACAAAAGTGCATGTTCGATAAGAATCAAACTAACATCACATAGCCCTCTTCTAACAGCATTTAGGGCATCAAGATGAGCTCAAATGAAAATGATGCAATGAGATGAAATGATTTACTGTCGAGGCGAACATTTTGACATATTACACGCACGAAACAGAGCTACAGATGCAGAGTTATGATGCGATGAAAAATGCATGAAAATATGAAAACGCTCGGGACTTAGTGGATTTGGAGGGAGGGGGAAAGTCAACCTTGCGGGGCACGCGAACCGAGAGTTCACCGGATCTCGCCGAGAAGATGCTGAGAGGAGGGAGATGGCCGGGCACCGGATCCGTGGCGAGGAGGCCGGGCGGCACCGAAGCGCGGGCGTCGGGCGGATCCCGCCGGGGCCGGAAGCGGGCGAGCTTGACGCTGCCGCGGCTTGCCGGGCGAGGGGGCGGCGCGGCCGGGACGGCGGCGCCGGGCCGGCGCGGGCGCGCCGAGAGGCGACGCAGCAGCGGGAGGCGAGGAGGTGGCTGGGCGGGAGGTTCGGCTGGCGGCGCAGAGAGGCCGAGTCACGGAGGCGTGGCCGGGGGGCGGCGGCGGGCGGCCGGCGGCGAGGTCGCCGGTGGGCGTGAGGCGGCGGCGGGACGCGGGTCGGGCGGCGGCGATCGGGCGGCGGCGAAGTGCGGGTTGGCCTGCTGGGCCCCTGATGGGCTGGCTGGCAAGGCGCGGGGAGGCGACGGGCGGCAAGGGCCGAGTGGGCGGAGCGGCGGCGGCCGACGTGGCAGCCACCCATTGGTCGGGCAGTGAGGTGGCGGCTGGATTTGTCTCATGGGCGCATGGGACATGTCCAGCCATGAGAGGAGAAGGCTAGGGTTTGGGGGGATTTTCATCCGCGAATTTGGACTGGAGGTACATATATAGGTAGAGGGAGCTAGGAGACTCCAAATGAGGTGTGGTTTCGCCACGCGATCGTGATCGAACGCACTCAAGAGCATGGAGGGAAGAAGGTTTTGGGGCCACTTTGAAGGGTGTTGGCTGCAACAAAGAGGATTTTATGGTTACTTGGTTAACTGTTGAGTATCAAACGACCTCCAAATGATCCGAACTTGACAGCGGTTCACCGGTGGTATACCAAGGCCGCTGACAAACCTCGTCCATTCCGAGACCGCTTAACACCCGCACACTAAAAGAGGTAAAAGGGGCGCTAGAGACATAGGAGTGCCGGATTACAAACGGACAACGGGAAACTGCTTGGATGCATGAGACGAACACGATGCAAAATGAAATGCACATGATGACATAATAAAATGCAGATGATGGCATGGAAAATGCAACACGCAAGCACATGACATGGCAACGACGGGCGAATAATCGGCGGACACTGGGCGATCGGATCCGGGCGCATAACCCGCATCAACACTTCGAGTGGATTCGGATGCCGCCATGACCGACTCAAGAAATAAAGGCCATTTTGGCAACAACCGTCCGCCGCGCCAACGTATGCAACTAATGCTATTATATATCGCCGCAACACATCAAGTTGTCACGGTGCTCGCTGTCGAACGAGAAACGGGGGACACCGTTCCTCTTCAAAAACCGCTTATTATGTGTCCACTATCCTAACTCCATGCAAGTCCCTGCACCCACACTATCAAAAGATAGCATACGCAGTGTTCATGGCATCCCGAAGCTGCGACACTACTTTCAAGAGTGTTCGATAATGGTAGCCTCCGGTACCTCTTAACGACATTATAAACAATCGCGACGCGACGGGTCGGATTGCTAAATGGGCCATAGAGCTCCTTCCATTCGACATAACTTATAAGCCACAACGAGCTATTAAGTCGCAGGTTTTGGCTGACTTCGTGGCCGAATGGATCAAGCCAACTCCCTAAAGAGTACGGCGATACCCAAGTGTTGGCCAGTTCGGGGTCAAGGTTGCCCTAACGCCCCCAACCGGGACACGGTCCAATACGCCTTCATATAATGTATACGGACTCCAACAACGCAAGCGATCATTTAGGCCCTTCGCACGCCTCCGGATGGCAGTCCCCATGGGCATTCAACGCCTAGAGGTGCTGGGACTCAACCTCGCAATATCTCAAATAAACGGGACTTTGACGCCAAAGATCCGAAATGGCAGCATACCGCAATGCGGTCCTAAAATGTCGCAAGACGGTTCAAGGGCTCGCCAATTTCATCATATAGCCCGATAACAACCAGCGCCGGATATATTGGCACGACGGTGCAAAACGCGATGCCGCCCCACCCAATATTTTTCTCGAACGGCTGTTCGCCATCCGCATTATGGGAAGGGGAATCCGCAATAACAATCCGGACCCAACCGCACCGCCTCGACGCCAACACTCTCGACACAACCGGAGGCTCGCTCAGATAACACCGCTAATCTAAATAATGGCGGTTATCGCTTCGCGGACTTGAACTGCTCCTAGCCTACCTAACTAGGCAAGAACTCCCAAGACCAAAATGAGGCTCGCCGCATAGTACGGCGACTAAAGCCTATAAAGTCCATGAGGAGAGAGCTTTATAAGAAAAGCACTACCGTGAGTCCTTCAAAGGTGTATCTCCAAGAGGAAGGGCGAAACCTCCCGGCTGAAATTCATGCTGGATCGTGGGCACCACGCCGCAGCATGGGCCCTTGTAGGCAAGGCCTTCCAGACAGGATTTTATTGGCCGACGGCCCGCAGATATGCCAGACTTAGTCCAACGACGCGCCAAGTTGCCAACTTTTTCTAACCAAAGCCACATGCCACCCACCGCATTTTAAAACTGTACCCATCACCGGCCGTCATGGTCTGGGGCTTAACATGGTTAGACCCTTAAGGAGGAACCCACAAGCAAAAAATACCTATTTGGTCATGGTGGATAAATTCACCAAATGGATAGAGGCCAAGCCTCGTTAAACGGCCAATCCGGACCAGTGATAGACTTCATATCGTGGGTAGTGCACCGCTACGTGTGTCCCCACAAAGATCATCACGATAACAGCACCAACTTCACGGCCGATGAGGTCAAATTATGGTGCAAAACATGGGCATCAAGCTCGATTACGCTACTATCACCCTCAAACCAACGCCAAGTCGAACAAGCAAATGGTCTAACATTGAGCGGCATTAAACCTGCACTAGTGCGGTCCATCAAGGAGTCTAACACGACTAGGTTGAGGAGCTCGATCGCATCTAGGGGCTGCGGACCACGCGAATCGATTAACGGATTCACACCATTCTTTATGGTGCACGGGCGCAGAGGCAGTCTTGCCTCATGACATAATACATGACTCACTCGCTGCAGCATGTATGAAGAAAGAGAAGCCGAGCTTGATCGGCAGGACAGTTTGACGCATTGGAGGAGGAGCGCGACGTGGCAAAAGCTCGCTCCACATTCTATCAACAAAGAGGCTCAAGATATCAAAGCAGGAAGCACGGGCCAAAGCTTATAAGGTTCGCGAACTAGTTCTACGCCGCCGGACAAGAAAAAGGACAAACTCAAGCCCAAATGGGAAGGTCCTTCATCATCGACCAGGTCCCCGACCGGCGGAGCATACCGCTCGCGAAACGCGATCGGATAACCGACTCGAAATAACCCATGGAACGCAGCCCGCTTCACGAAGATTCTACGCCTAAGTGCCGGACTCCAAGTTCGCTCCTTCCTCCGTCCACATTTTTTATTTTGCTGTTTTTATTTCTCTCCTTCCTCCTTCTTCTTCTTGAAGCCTCTAGAGGCTCGCTTACGCTTTTTTCAAGATACACTTGACGCGCCATGTCCAGCGCTTATTATAATTCGGGGCTTTTAATGTGCTTATTTATACGGGTTTATGCCCAACACATGCTTAAACTTCCGCATGTACCTTTTATTCACCATTATATGCATCAATATGACTTAAGTTTTGGCTAAGCTGGGTTGCTCGCCCTCCTGCTTACCCCTTACGCTCTCGATTGTTCGCCAGGTGGTAAAGGAGCACTTCCTCCGATTGTTATCGCTGGTCACCGGATGTGTACCTTCGACTGGTGAAGCCGAAAGCTAGCATTCTTAAGGGAATATTCGGTCGGTGAACTGAAGATGATTTTTAACTATTTACCCATCTGCCCTTTATGATTTTCTCGCTTATAGCAGCTTTGACATGCACTTTTAGGGCATGCATCCCAAATAAAGGAACCCTTAACGGAACTTATCTCCTCGAAGATGTTTATTATTACCCATGTATAACATAACTAGTTGGGCACTTCGTCCGATACAATACATGACCTCTACGCTCTGGTCTCCATGCATACCCGTGGTTCTATATAACTAATGAAGGTATTTGGACACACTCCGACTATTGGGTCCCGAGGTTGAAGCTTAAAAGGTCCGGGCTTATGACAAACGATCTCCAATCCGCTAGAAGACATTTTTTCATGTCATATTTTTACATAATCAACTCGACTCATTGTATTCCTCCTCAATGCCATCTAATAGGCTATCTAATTTACAATCTTGTTGGAATACTAACGCCAATTCTACTTGGTCAGACACTAAGCTTTCATAGGATCTCCATCCCATCAGTGCCCCATGTGTCCCACTCGCCATGTGATTTGGGTCAGCCTTCGTGGTACAAGCCTTTTACTCTGGACCAGGCCTCCTCGGAGCCTTAATGGTAGGCCGATATCTTCCATAGCTCGGAAGCGCCATTGCCGTTCTTGAAGTCAGCCTCCGCCAACTCCCCAATGCCTTCGGCAGAGATAGATGGCCACAAGGCCCGGCCGATGCCTTCATCACCAGGACTTGCTTGCAGAATGACGCAGCCGGGAAGAAGATCACCAAGAAATGGGCATCTCCTCCTCAGACGACCTGTGAGGAAAACCTACACACATGTTTATGTTAAGCCTTCCTCACGAACTCTTTTAAAGTTCGCCAAGCACTTGCTGAAAATACCACCATCGAAGCCGCCGATTCTCCTTTACGGAGTCGCATAACCCGACACTAACATCCTTAGTTCCTCACCCAGCTTGGGGCCCTTG